>JAXQQM020073359.1:0-98565 GCA_034641835.2 Pinus albicaulis | reverse complement strand
ATCTCCTGCAAGAAGCGATCCATCCAAGATGAATCTTGGTTCTTGCAGGAGGCTTGTGTCTAAAGCATCTGTTTGAAGAATGGGTGTGCCGACCACAGTGCTTGCATGGATGAAGATCAAAATAGTGATCTTTCATATGCCCAACTCGATCACAGAGTTGGCATTGATTGTGGAAGTGGAGCAGGATCTGGAACAGCTGCAGGTGAACTGTCATATAGGAATCCGGCACTCTGAAATATAATGGGCTTGGTGTAGTCTGGAATATGAGAGGACACATCCTTTTCATATCCAAGACCAGTTCGGTGCTTGTTGTGGACAAGCTCTTCCCAAGGTCTGATGATGGGCTTAGGAAGTGCAGGCTGAGCTGCTGCATCTGCTCTAGTATAAGGAACTAAATGTGGATCAAGTGGAACTTTATCTTCTTGCTGCTGATGGGAGTCAATCTCAATCTTCTGAACAGAAACAGGTTCAGAATGGTGACTCTTTTGTTGAAGTTCATCTTGCTGAAGCTGAGATTCCAACTGAAAAAACTCAATCTTTTCTTGTGCATTTATCAAACAATTTTGAATGTTACAAAGAGCATCCTTGCTCATTTTTATCATGTCATCAACATTTGAATGAATGAGGTTATTCAAGAACTCTAATGCCTCATTGATTTTAGCCATTTCAACAAATTAGGCTAAAAAATGAAAGGGTGTCGGCTACAATCGAAAATGCACCCATTTACAATGTGATTCAACAACAAATACAAATGACTCCAAAGAATTTCCAACTATGAAAATCTCAAAGTACAAAATTTGCTCCTCAAATGATGGAGGGCAATCAACAATTTTTCAACTCAAATACACTTCAAGTCTTGAATGAAGATGCAGCAAAAATGTGCAGCAAAACACTATGGAAGAGGCCTTTAAGGCAACTGATTTTTCTTCAAAGATTTGTTTTCAATGATGGCAAACTTGTCTTCAAATGTCGATTTCTTCAGAAAATCAACCTTCAAATTAATGCCACAAATCACAATGCAAATCCACAATTTTCTCTATGTATTCAGTCCATCTTCTTCATATTCCATTTCCTTCATTTTTGCTGTTCATATCTCTCTTTCCTCTCTCTCTCTCTCTGTGTTTTTTTTTTTTTTTTAATAAATTAATTAAAATGGAAGGGGAAAGTAAACTAAAGGAAATTAATTAAAAATGGACTAATTAAAAAAAGGAAAGGGAGGGAATTTTAATTTCAAATGGATTAATTAAAAAAGGGAAGGGAGAGAATTTTAATGAAATTAAAAGCTGAATTAATTATAAATGGAATTAATTTAGTGGGAGGGGAGGGAAATCTAAGGGAAATGTTAATAAAAAAGGGATTATTAAAAAAGGGAAGGGGAGTGATTTAAAAGGGAGGAGGGGAGATATTAAAATAAAAATAAAAATGTGGGGGGACAAACTAAAGAGGTTTTTATTAAAAAAAATATTAATTAAAATGAGTGTTAATTAAATGGAAATTAATTAAAAAGGAACGAAATTAATATAAGAGAAAGAGAGGGATTTTAATTTAAAAGGGGAATGGGGTATTATATTGGGGGGTGGAGGATGTATATTAAAATCAAATACTAATCTACAAAATGCAGGAGCGTATGGTGAGGCCTGTAGGGAGTGGCCGTGAGGGTGAGCTAGAGTGAGAGTGCAGGAGCGTATGGTGAGGCCGGTAGGGAGCGGCGTGTGAGGTTAGGGAGTGTTTTAAGGAATGAGTGGAAGGCGGCCGAGACGTATGTGAGTGAGGTCGAGTGGGTAGCGCTATTGTATGAGTTGGGGGAGCACTATTGTATGAGTTGGGGTATAGGATGAGTTGCAGTGGCCGAAGGGCCGAGTTATAAAATTTTTTATTTTTTATTTTAAATACAGCAGAGAAGAATAGCAGAGGACAGCAGGAAATTTATGCTTTTCAAGAAATATACAGCAGAATAATTTGCAGAGATTGCCAATAAAACTTCGAAATTTTTCCAGTAGCCCAGCAACAGAGAAATGAACTTTAAAAATGCAAAATTTTCCAAAAGATTTCAGCAGTAAAACCCAGAGATTTGCATAAATTTTTCAATGAAAAACTCAGAAATTTTCCATAAATCCACTTTGAACAATTTTCCAGCAGATCTTCAATGCAGAAATTAAAAGTGGGTAGCAGAAATTACATAGAAATCAAAATGACAACTTGCAGAAATCTCTGAGTGCTGCAGAATGCACAGTGCTGCTTTTTTTTTCAAAACCAATGCTGGAATGCTGCCAATTTCTGAATGCTGCTCCTTCTCCAAGATAAAATTTTTGAATGCTGCAAAATCACTGCTACAAAAACTCTGAGTGCTGCAAAAATGCCAAGAATTTTGCAGATATGTACAGGCCATAAACACAAATGGCTCACTCAAGTTGGAGCAGGGCCAGCAATCGCCCGCTCTGATACCATGTTAAACACCATGTTAAGCACACACATGGTGTATGAGAAGAATAAACACACACATACAAGAGACTCAACACACAATGAAAGATAAGCGTGAGGCTTTCTTATTTTTCCATTATACATGATATACATTTATAGTACAATGGTGTGACTCTTGGTTTCACATTCCAAGGTCACTTGGACTCCATTGTGACTTTTCACATTCCACACCTACCCATAGAGGATTAGGTGTTCCAACATTTATTTAAAGTAGGAAATATATCAATATTTTGAGAATTAATGTTAGTGATGAAACACATTTTTATTGATATAAAGGTATGTGTATCACCCTAGTTCTTTCCACATAATGGACAAAGATTGGTAAACAAAGGTTGAGCAAGGGATCTGAGGAATTTGTTATCTAGGTTCAAATTATGTTTCTATTGGTAATTATTAAGCAAACACATTGGATTTTTCCTATTAGTTTGAATTTTGTTTTGACATTTAGAGCCTTTTAAGTTTTAATAATCGAGAAGTAAATTCACGTGATATACCAAATTTCTAAGAGTTGATTGTTCTGTTTCAATCTTCTAAAAGATACATTCACATTTTATTTCAAATTGATAAGATTATGCCCTTTCCTATGTAATTTAATTGTATGTGGTGATTTATTTTTGGTGTTTCAACAATTTGTATGATATTCTGTAGCTTTTTCATATTTTTTGTCCTATAAAATCGTCTCATTTGACCTTCAAGCCATATTACTTAATGGGAGCACTCTTTGTTTCAATCAAAAGGTCGGAAATAACCTAATGAGAATACTTGAAATGGCCAGGAATGATCGTTATTTTTGTTAAACAACTAGTTTAGTGAGAATATTTGAACACTTAACTTGTAGCTATTGATATATCTTGTTGCACTACATCTTAATTTAGGTTCAAGTGGCACAACAAACTTTGCTTTTCCTCTATGTGTGCTTAAGAGGAGTTAGAGGCAACCTCATTTCAATTGATGCATTATGTGACAAAGATTGAGATGGAAGTGTTTGTTTGCATTTAAGAAAAATTATTAATTATGTGATAAATTTATCTCTATGTTTATTTCAAAAGGAAAATAAATTATTTCTAAGAAAAATAAAATCTTCCTTCATCCACACTTCAAATATGATCCATGGTTAAATTGATTGAATAACTTTTTTCAACAAGGTTAATAGTATAGAACCATTGAAAATTTCTGAAAGCGGACTTTGCTTGCTATCTATCGAAAAAACATGTATTACAGTCACGATAGTTGTCTTTTCTCTACTCCTTTTCCATTAATATACTACATATAAGGTTAAGCATTTATTGCAATTATGGGGGATCAAGTTCGCCAATAACATCAATTTGAACAAATATTTTATTCCATGTGAGTTATGAAAACAACTATAATGTCATATTTTGTGTCCTACTTGTATATTTTTCTATTGGAAGGAATCTATTTTTCATTCAATCCATTCTGCAATTGAAAATACATGAAAGCCTCCTCAACTTACATTTTCAATAATAGAGCAAAAACATGTTTTTGGAGTTTTAAACTCATTGACCTTAGAAACTATTTTCAAGGGGAGGCAATCTAGAATAAATACTATTTAGAACATATGCAAACACAAGCTGTGTGAAAGTGACTAGATTTGGAATATTGTGTAATTACAACAAGTAGAACTATTCCTAGATATATCTCATTGAATGTTAAAGCTCTAGTAAATTATAAATTTCCCAAGGGAATCCTTGCTCAAGTAATAATGAAAAATCATTTGGTTATCACATTTCTAAGTAAGTTAACATCACTATTTAATGAGTTAGTCACTTCTAATTGCTTGTGTTTGAAGCAAGTTCAACTTCAATGGTCATTTATGATATGTTAATATGATAGAGACTTATGCAATATTCATAGAAGAAACTTCCATGATAATCCCAACAATCAATGCAGAAAGACAATGCCCAATTAATGAAAAATAATAATAATTCAATTGCTATAGGGACATCTATCGCATTATAATCCTCCTTTCTCAATGTATTTTATGACACTAAACATCTCAATCATTTCACCTCCTCTTGAGTCTCCTTTCTTCATTTTTTGGTTTCTCTATGCCTTTTTTTAGTGGCTTTTGAGAATTCTTGATCTTCCTTTTCATCATTCTCCATTATCAAACCAATTATTCACCAAAACAGGTTTCACATTGGCCAGTTGGGAGGAATTCCTTCTCTTGTTTAATTTGTTATGAAATAGATCGGCGAGACAAATTCGAGAATCAAAGATAAATGCAAACAGAGTTGGAATATATGACGAAGAGAAAGAGAGTGAACATTGGTGTAAATCAACACTAATTTAACAACTTGAAATAGCTTATGCATTTATAAAAATAACTTTCACTCCCTTTTTAGCTTGTCAAATTGTAAGTCCTTTTAAGGAAAGACTAAGAGATTTCATTCTCTCTGCAATTAATTTGTTATGAAATAGATCTATGAGACAAAATTCAAAAATCAAAGATGAATAACAATGAAGTTGGAATATTTTAAAGCAAAAAAAAAAAAAACAAATATTGGTCTCAACATAATTGATATAAGCTAGAACTTTCTTCTTCTTTCTGACTTCCTTGAAATTGTAAGTCCTTTTCAAAATAGCAAAGGAAGGTGGAATGCCATGACAAAATATGAAACCACTAATAGGTGGAAAATATAAAAGGGAGAGAAAGAGCATTAAATCAATGCTAGTTGTTTTTACTTTTAAAATACCTTCTACATTTATGGTGTAAAATATAAAAGAGAAAAAGTAAACATGGATATGAATCAATACTAATTTAACAATTTAAAATCCCTAATTTGAAATACCTTCTACCTTTATAATTGTAAAATATGAAGAGAGAAAAACATTGGGTAGTAATTAATCATGCTAATTTAACGAGTTTGAAATACCTTCTACATTTATAATTCTTAGTCCTTTTCAAATGACAAAACTAGGTGATTTGTTAAGTAATTTGCATTGTAATGGTAAAGTGCACTTTCAATAAGCAAACTGGGTAATTTGTTATGAAGGGGAAAGAGAGTAGAAATGGGTATAAATCTAAGGCTAATTTAAAATGCCTTCTTATGCAATTTATAATTGAAAGTCCTTTTCACTGCAAAACTAGGTAATTTGTTAGGAAGGGGAGAGAGAGTGGCCATGGGTATAAATGAATGCTCATTTAAAATACCTTCTACGTTTATAATTGAAAGTCCTTTAGCCTGCAAAATCCAGGTAATTTTTTCCATTTATAATTGAAATTTCTCTTCCTTATCAAGCCGGCAAAATCACGTAAAATTTGTTACCAAGAAGACAATTCCTGCTTCGGTGTTCTATAAATAAAATTGAACTAGAGCCTAAATTGAATGCCAGTCAAAAGTAATGGTCATTCTTGTTTAGCCAGATTTTTTTCAAAATCTGGCTAAATCTTGTTTCAAGTTGAGTTGTTAAACTTCAATATTTTGAGTGTCTTAAGAGTTTTTGATAGTGCTGAATCCATTTCCACTCTCAAAAATGGATTCCAAACCTTTAGCCTGCCTCTTTTAATTTTACTGAACCACATTCCTACAAAAACCTGCCATCCAGACTATTTGTTCCTGAATAAACATCTTCAAATCAAACATGCAACCTGATCTAACAGGACACCTTCTGATACAGTGCTCCGAACATCTGAATCGAACACGCGTATCAAGATCTTCAATCTAGCGCTCCCCTAACTGACCTATGCCCACAAACTAAGACCAAGAAGTTGTTGGACCGCAGCTGTGCAGCCCTGCAAACAGAAATTGCAGATTAGTTGAAGCATTACTTTATTCTCAGAATGCTGCGCAATCTCAAATTGCAAAAAAATTGCAGAATCATTAATGCTTTTCTTTGTTCACCGTATCGGTATTCGATGATTGTTGATCAGTACTGCAATAAAATATGCTTTCCTATATTATCATTCTGTTGCTCGTGTAACATTGCCATTCTTTGTTAAATACACCTTCTTTGCCATCATACACCATCGAAATCTGAACATAAATGGGTGGGGTATTGAACCCCGTACCTCCTGCATTACGCTCTACTGTTTGACCTACATCCCCATAACAATGTTAGAAACCACTGTTCCTTTACTCTATCCGTACCGTCTTTTTAGTAAATTTCCAAAGCCCAACTTGAAAAGTGGTGCATTATAAAGGGTAGCGGTATCCATTTGAGCAAGTTGAATTTATAAGGCTTCTTTTGTACAGGATGACCTTATATTGAATTTACTAAATCGGCTCTTGGTTTGCAAGAGCATTTACGTTTCCTTGAGCATTTTTGTAGAAGGATTGGGATGCAGTCAATATTAAAAAAGCATAACCAACATAAGTTCTATTTTGAAGGCGGCATTAAGGAAGAAGTTGCAGACTACAAATACCTTAGAATTGACCAATGGAAATTTAGTTGGGATGGTTGTAGAAAGAAAATAACTTTAGGGGTTGGAAAACATTTTATGCTCTTCAAAACAAATGTAGAAGGCGAGTGGTGGAGATGGAAAAGCCACTCTAACTCTTTTTGGACTTCCTAGTGATTCCGGTGATTCTTTACGGTTGTGGTAATAGACGACGGCGCAGCAAGATGCAATGGAAACAAATTGAGAAAATTCGAAGGAAATGTTTGAGTTACAAACAAACTCCAAAAGTAAAAGTGCGGTGCTTTATGCTACTGCATTACGTGAAACATGAGGCTTGCTCCTATTGAAGCAATTGCTATAGTGCGAATATAGGTATAGAAAAAATTGAGAGCAAATGGAAGAGGAGTAGATGGCCTAAGGTTGTGTTTAGTGATGGGTGTGCAAAAGATAGAAGACTTGGATGTGGCAAAATAACAAATGGTTTAGTAAATGGGGTATTTGTTTGAGCATGTATCCCTACAAACAATAAAGAGATGAAACATTTTGTTATTGATAAGTTCCACAAACTTATTGCTCCATTAAGGACTAATTCTCATCAACTCCGTTGTGAAACGGTAGTGAAAAAGGCCAAAAAGAAATGCTCGGAAAGTATGTATTTTGTTCTTCGAAAAAATTGGAAAGCGAGAAAAACATTTCATTTTTTGAAATGTAGGCCCTTCAAAGACACTAGGGAAAACTACAGGTATTACGGTAGCTAGTTCTTGAGATAATCTATTGACGAAGAGTTTTTCGTCTGTTGAGAGCAATTATTATGTAAAAACTTCCGCGAGGATAGGCTATTTTTAACTTAGAAATTAAATATATATATATATATATATATATATATATATATATTTTTAATTTTTTTTACGCATGCAGTATTCCGCTGCGGTACACCCTGGTTCAAATAAGTACATTTTGCAGTTAGCTAAAAATAAACGTTGACTCCGAAGCATGATAGCATTAAATACAAGCTAATATTTGAGATAGCAGATATGTCAACACTCCTCAAATTGGACAAACCATGCATGTTTTCAGGTGGAGGCCAAATAATGTGATGACTGCCAGGAAATCTGGGACAAATTTTTCCGTTATCTCTTCTTCCATTGGCATTGCTAGATATAGGTTCTGTACGGCAGACTCAGTACCAGCAAGAGCAAAGGGCCTCGACCTAAGTTATCCGCCTCTTGGATATCATTCAATTTTTACGTAGTGTGAGGCTTAGCCAAAAGCTCGGCCTCAATATTTCATCTGCCTTATTTGATCTGGCAGCTTTTCTATAGGTCAATTTCATTGTTGAAAGAGCTGCGTGTATTACAACACCAAACTGTATTTTCGCAGGCCGTCTAGGGGATTCTTTTGCTTGGATGTCAGGGGATTATTTTTTCCCTCTTCAATGCGTTGGGGTTTGTCACAACTACAGAGAATTACAGGTCAGAGGACCATTATTCAATCCAGGATGACAGAGAAAGCTATGGTGATTTTTGGTACCTTTAATTATGTTTTGTCCTGGACCAAACACGCCACCCCAGGCATCTCCAAACGATATTTTAGAAATGGTTTTATTGATAATTTTTTAAATAGATGTATTGTTATTATATTGATATTTTTCTGCCATGTGTTTTTAGAGATTCGGGTTTTGAATTAGGAAAACTTATTTATTATTGTGTATGGTTCTCAACCTATTTATTCATCTGTCTATTTCTATTTATCTATCTGTTGCGGGTTTGTATTTGTTACCTTGGTCACAGTTTGCAACAAAACATGTAGTAGTATTTTGTCAACTCCATGATGAGATTTTTTTAGTGAGATATTTTTGCAGCTATGTATTGTATTTTGTCAACTGTGGTTGCAGCTATGTATTGTATTTTGTATAATTACTGTTATGTGCAAATGTTTTTTTAGTTATTTCCTGGGTTAAAAATAAATTCGTGAGCATCAAAATGATTGCAGAGGTCTTAGAGAGGGAGAATTGTTTCGATGTGGTATTTTTTTAATTTTTTAATTTTTGTATGTTATTTGTTTCCTAATCATTTTAGGTGGGTTAAAAAATAATTCGTATTGATCATCAAAATGATTGCAGAGGTCTTAGAGAGGAGAATTGTTTCGATCTGAGATATAT
Organism: Pinus albicaulis; assembly: GCA_034641835.2. Lineage (NCBI taxonomy): Eukaryota > Viridiplantae > Streptophyta > Pinopsida > Pinales > Pinaceae > Pinus > Pinus albicaulis. The sequence goes on along the minus strand of JAXQQM020073359.1, from coordinate 89,560 downwards.
ATATATATATATATATATATATATATATATATATATATACTGGTTTGCTATACATGTTAGGTTCTAAATTATCTTCAGGGATGACACCATTGTCAGGCTCTTAACATTCTTTAAATTATCTTAAAAGTAGTTGCATAAAACTTGTTTAGCTAGTGTTGTTATTCTCATTGTGTCTCAGGTTCTAGGTTTTACATTATCTTCAGGCCTGACTGGGTATCAGACTCTTAACCGTTCTTGAAATTATCTTAAGGGTAGTTGCACAAGCTTGTTTCCTTAACTTAGAACTTCTTAGCATTAGTCCACATAATTCATCATTTTCCAAGGCACTGTTGGAATATGTAGGATAAAAAGGTAACAAAATGCCACTAATCAAATTCAGTTTTACATTTGATTGAACAGTGTGAAATCCATTTGTCCAGGTTCTTTAAACTCTAGCAGCAAACTGTTACTAAAGTCTATGTTAAAAAAAAGTACTTAAAAAAAAAAATTAAAAATAAAAATAAAAATCACTTTCAATCTTTAAATTTGAAAAAGCAAAATGAGAAGGAATTGTGGTAACAAGTTTTTAAGCTAAGTCCATTTACTTTAACCCCAAAAAGTCCATTTACTTTAACCCAAAACACCATGCAGTAATAATTTAATCCAGAAAAAACATGGAGTAATAATTCTTTATAGCCTTAGCCTATTTACTTTAATAGAAAACATGAAAGTGTAATAATTTAGCAAGGTAGCTTAGCCAGTTTTAACCAGAAATACATGTACTTTAACCAGAAAAACCTTGAAGTTGTAATAATTTGGCCTTATAATTAATAAGTTTTTAATTTTCTACTGTTAAGAAAATTTAACTTGAAAGTCTAATAATTGCTTGGTATTAATGATTTATTTAACTTGAGGAAACACATGTACTTTAACCAGGAAAAACCTTGAAGTTGTAATAATTTGGCCTTGTAATTAATAAGTTTCTAATTTTCTTATTTATTAAAATTTTAATATTTTTTCTCATAAAAGTGCAAAATTAGGTTACATCTAATATAATATGGATATTTATGAATGAATAACAACGATAAAAAATATATTTCTTTATCTCTACGGAAGGGTGTGAGAATGGAAGTTTACATCTAATGTAATATGGATATTTTATAGATGAATAACAACGATAAAAAATATATTTCTTTATCTCTACGAGAGAATTGACAGAATGGAAGAAAAAGTAATAATATCATCTAGAGCATTAATTTTAACAAAGAGTTGTCTTAGTACCTTGAAAAGTGCATTTGAAATTTTGATTATAATCATTATAGGCTCACAAAACTCTAATGAATCATTTCATGGAATTATGCAGCTCTAAACTGACATGACCCTTGTGAGGAGGATGTTATATAAGCATTATGGATTTCACCCTATCGGGGGATGTCACAAAACTCTAAAAGAAAAGAAGCATGTCTTGGGGACTTAGAGATAATGACTAAGCACTCAGAAAAGAAAAATAATGGCAATTGGACAAAATGGATGCATATAGCTGAAAATGTTTTAATTGTTTTAACGCAATAGGCAAATATTTAATGCCAAATATTTGTTAAAGGTTTTAAAAATAGCATTGACCGGAATATAGAAAAATGATTTAGACAACAGCTTTTAAACAAAGTTTTTTGATTCAAAATGAGTACTTAGTCTCGAAAAGGGGCCAAATAAGATCTCAAATATTTTGAAGGTTTTGAGTGTGGTTCTAAAAAAGTGAACAAAAACATGTAAAAAAACTTAGGCTAGTTTCAATTTGTGCATACGAATTTTTTAGCTAGTTCATATCCCAAAAGCATTTGATTACAAGAGTCCCTTAGGCTCAGTTCTCTTATGCCTATGCTCGCTACTATTATAATAAATATGAAATGTATAAAATGTTTATAGCTTAATGAAAGTTTCCTAATAAAAAACATGAGGAAATAAGTTCTCTTTGTACCATGCTTGCTACTATTATAATAAATATGAACTATTGCTACTATTATAATAAATATGAAATGTTTAGAGCTTAATAAAAGTTTCTAATTTTTCAAAGTTTCTTTTAAAAAGGATCTATAAAATAACTAGGAAAATAATGGAAATTTCGGCTTCGAAAGTTATAATAAAATCGATAGAAAGTTTTTGAAAATCCGAGATACGGTTGTCAAACACAGGGATTTTGGTATCTAGTTGGATTTTGGATGATGCTGAGATTCTTGATAATCTGAATCCATTTCAACTAAAAAAACTATTCAAACAATCCAACATTCTGGTTTTTTTAAAATTATGCCAAAAAAATTATGCAAAAAAAAAAATATAATATGTAAAAAAACTAATATGGCAAAAAACTAAAGTCTAGAAAAAAAAAAAAAAAAAAAAAAAAAAAAAAAAAAAAAAAAAAAGCCAAATACTTGGTTAAGGCATAAAAATAAAAATGAAACCATGTAAGTACCTCTAACTCTTTCATTTTCTCCATTTTTAAAAAAAAAAAAATTTCTTCATGATAATGCATTGCCACTCTACCAGGAAATAGCATTTGTAATATGCTAGTTGTCTCTTGTCACCCCTAATAATTTTAACTCTAATCCAATTTCAAAATGAACATCTGTGTCCTACTTAATTGAACTTGAGATGTAAAGATTCTTACCAACTCTCTATTGCTAGATATTTAAAAAAAAACAATTTGGTATTAATTAACAATAATGGTTAGCAAAAGTGTGTTCACTCAGCCATCACTGGTTTTTTCTCAGCTCCTCATTTCTCAATGTATTTTACTATTTAAACATCTCAAAAGATGTTCTCACTCAACCATCTCTTGTTTTTTTCTTAACTCATATTTTCCATGTACTATACAATTTAAACATCTCAATCATTCAGTCTCCTTTTTCACTTTCTGGTTTCTACTTGGCTTCTTTTTTGTGGCTTTTGAGAATTTTTCATCATTTCCATTATCAAACAGATTCATCATTAAAACAAGGGTTTTTCACTTGTACTTGAAGGTGGAATTTTTTTCTTTTCTCTTTTCTTTATTAATTTGTTAAAAATAAATCTACTAAACAATTTATAAAAAAATCAAAGATAAATACTAGTGAAGTTGGAAGTTGGAATATAAAAGTGAACATGGATATAAATCAAACACTAATTTAACAACTTGAAATACCTTCTATTAAAATCTCTTTCACTCGCTTTCCTCCTCGTGAAATTGTAATCTCTTTTCCTCACTTTCTCCTCGTGAAATTGTAAGTCCCTTTCAAAGAGACAAAAACAAGCACCGGTTTATAAATTATGATCACGCAAGGAAGCAAAAACAGGCACCAGCTTGTGAAATTGTTAGTCCTTTCAAGGCAGCAAAAACAGGTACTATGCCAAGGACAAAAAAGAATGTGCAAACGTTTCAAGACGTAAAAACAGAATCTGGAAACGTTTAAACAAAATTAAACAAAGCAACAAGAATCAAACAAGGCAGAGAGACCAGCAGCTAATCGTATTGGCAGAGGAAAATCAAACAAAGCAACAAAGTATTCACACTTATGTAATAATCTGTCATGGATTATTTTACTGCTTATATGTCAACTTGGTATATGATTCCGTGCAGTGAGCGTGGATCGAACGCGACCTTCAGATCTTTAGATCACTGCACAAAAACAAGCACCAGTTTGTGAAATTGTAAGTCCTTTTCAAGGAAGCAAAAACAGGCACCAGCTTGTGGGTATAGTCCTTTTCAAGGCAGCAAAAACAGGTACTATGCCAAGACAAAAGAATGTGCAAACGTTTCAGGGCAGCAAAAACAAGAATGTGGAAACGTTTAAACAAAATTAAACAAAGCAACAAGAATCAAACAAGGCAGAAGACCAGCAGCTAATCGTATTGGCAGGGAAAATCAAACAAAGCAACAAGTATTCACACTTATCTTTCCAATAATCTGTCATGGATTATTTTACTGTATATGTCGCTTGGTATATGATTCCGTGCGGTGAGCGTGGATCAGGCACGACCGCTGAATCACTGATCACTGCGCAAAACATGCTTGTATATTATGTTGCTAACTTTTAACGCACCATTTTTTCGTTAAATGCACCGTTCAAGCAAAGGAAATATGCCATCATAGATGATCGAAATCTGAACATAGATGGGGATTTGGGGGTATCGAACACCGTACACATGCAAAGCGAGCGCTCTACCGTTTGAGCTACATACCGTTCGAAAATTTTGAATGTTATCATACTTTGTCCTTCCGTAATGAAATATCCTCCCAAGCTTTCACCTGTTGAGCTCCTAGAAGCATGCCGTCAACAAACTGCCCACTTCCTGTCTGGAATCAATTGCCGATGACTTCATTCAGGGGCGAGCCTTATTTCGTGGCTATCCATCCGATGGCATGCGCCAGAGGGTGGAATGGCGGCAAATCAGATTAAAACCGTAGATCATCGTGCGGTGGCCATTCCACCCTTGGGGCGCATTAATGGGCGGATAACAACAATAGGGCTCGCCTCATTAAGGCAGAACCAACGGTCTGCATTTCAAAAACATTTTATTTTTTTCTCCGAAACTATTTTATTTTTATTTTTGTTTGGGTTAAGAAATTAGATAAAGAATTTGTCCGAATAGTAAATTTGACTTATGGAATTTATATAATATTTTCAGTTTTTAAAAAGTTTTACATATATTTATATATTTTAAATATAATTTAAATAATAAAAATAAATTTTTTATTATGAATTATATTTTTAAATTTCAAACCAGAAAAGTAAAATTGTAGAATAATTAAATTATACTCTTTTTTAAATCATTAGAAAAATCTTCAAAAATATTTCTAATTATAATTCTTCTTTATTTTTCGAGAAGATAATTGATATCATAGCATTGTTATAAGCATTCCATACATTGTATTTTTGTGTTCCTGTATAGTACCTTTTATATTTCTTGCATTGTATTTTTATAGGACACCGTTTGGTTCTTCGGGATTGTATGGACATCATTGTACTTAAGAGTAGCATAATTTTGGTCCCATAGTTGTACATAAATATATAATTATCTTATCTTATGTTGCCTAGCCAAGGACTATAGCAATCGTTGTGCATCAAAGTGCATTGACTTCTCAATATTTCGTAGATTTTTTTTGCAATTTTAACCAAAGTTTCGAAAAAAAATGCTTAATATTTCTTATTTTTCCCTAAATTCAAAAATAATTTTCTAAGGCAATTTATTTTAAAATTAAAAAAAAATGATAATTTTGTAAGTGGTCATTCTATTGAGCATTTATGCTACTACTTTTGAATTGACCTAATTACGAGGTCTTTAAAGAAGCTGACTGAACAAATCTCCATAAAATTGATACGAATAAGTTTTCACCTAGTAGAAACAAGAAACATAATTGTAGCATCATGTTCCATTGTGGCGGAGCTTTGTGAAAAAAACATGAAGCAAGAAACGACGTGGTGCAGTGTTAATAGCCATTTCTTCATTTGATACGATTTCAAGTTATAATCACGCGCGGTGAATACAATTCTTTATCATTTTGAGAACTTGTTGTTAGTGAATTTGTTCTTGCTTGCACTGTGAACTGTTCTTTGGGTTTCTTGCACTTTTTAAAACTAGGAAATTCATACATTTCGTGTGTAAATTTACATTTGCGAGCTAATAGCCTTTGTTTTACTAGCAATATTCGGTCAAATAGTGGCGCATTTTTCCATGGTGGCGATGAATCTTGGCTTCCATATTGCCACAACTATTATAATCATTTTTGTAATGGTGTAGTTGTTGAAAATTTTCATTATCTTTCCATGAGACCACATACATAGTGCCAAATTCCAATTAAAAAACGTGTGGCCCAAATTATTTGTGTTCATAGGCGAGTTTAGCCATCTTTATTTGAACCTTACGGATCTCACAAACAATTTTTTGACTTAATAATAGACAAGTGACATATAATGTGGTAGGGGAACGATGTTGAAGCTTCATATACATTAGATATTGGGCATTATAACAAATCAAATCAATAATCAACAACATCTCTACACCTCGCATACGAAATTATATATGGTGCTGCTCTTGTTGTAGCGGGGAACAACATCGATAGAGGGAGCACATCTTTCAAGTTGATGAAGCCACGTGTGGAAGGAAGTTGCTCTCATTGTGGGGCAAACAATTCTTAACTCCTTCCTAGTGTCCACTAAAGGATGTCCAAAGCTTAACCCAATATGTAGTTGAACATCATATCGGTACGGAGAACTTGTTGTCTTGTAGGATCAAAATGATCTTGTTTCATTATCTATTCTAGGTAGTCTTATTTACATGACATAATTGGTGTAAGTGAGTGACCATATAATTTTTTAATGTGTAGGTTGTAGTTCAGTTTTGAATGATATAGTAATTATTCTAATAATGAAGAATGAATGATATAACAATTATTAGTAAGTAGAATGGGACAAAGAAAAAGCCTTGAATGAGTATAGTCATGTGGATAATAAACAATCATAACTAGTAGTTAATAGGCATGACTATAAAGTATTCTACAATTTCTTCAAAAAGATATTTTGGAAAATTGTATAGAGAGGGAACTATTTTCCATTGAAGATATATTGAGAATCCTTGAGGAGACCAGGTGAAGAGAAAGAGTTGTTTTTCTAGCATTTTCCATAAAATTATTGGAAACTATCTTGTGTGTGTGTCCATGCTTGTCCTTGTATGTTAAGTTTATTGCCTATTTATGCTTGTCTTGATTAGCGAAGTTTATTGCCTATTTATGAGTTGACTTTTTTGATAGCTAATTGGTATATTTTACATGTTCAATCTTTCTCTTAGAAATGATTCCAGTTTCATGAATTATTGCTTATTGGTTTCATGTATAGATGTCTCTATATCAAACTAGTTTGGATGGTATTAACATTGCTCATAGGAAAATAGCTAAATACTTTTCATTATTTACAACAATATTCTATGTCAATTGTTCATGTAGCACCAACATTTAATCTTAATTAAGGCATCATGTGGAGATGCGGGGTATCGAACACCATACCTCCTCGCATGCAAGCGAGCACTGCAAACCATCCCCAGATACCCAAGCCCCGAGTGCTTTATGATGTTAGGGTTCCATAAGTGGAATCAACGAGTTAAAATTTGAGCATATCATTTTTGTGGGGGGATTCTCTAAGGGGAACTTCCCTCGCCCCTGCCTTTCATTGTCGAGGGCCTACCCCTCGCCATGCCACGTGTCGATGTATCTTCAACGGGTGCACACCCTTTGTCTGCGGAATGCACTGCGGGAGACAACGCTGTCTTCAGGAGGCAACCAATAAATGCGTAATGAAATTAAATGCGGTGGGCGAGTATAACCTTGCACAGATTTAAATGAATTAAATCTAACTTGGGCATACCTTTGTCCTGCCATTCTTCTATAACTGCGATTTATTGGTTTCCGTATTTTACGACGGAGTTGACACCCTACACCCTATGTGGGATGCGACTCCTCATCTACGATCATGGAATATGGGAGGTCCTCGAGACTTTTTGGGAATGAGAGCTTTGCTCGGTCTGCTACGGAACGCGGTGGCCAGTGATGTCGACATTTCAAGTATCGATGTTCCTTTTCTGCATAGTGCATGGATATACTTGTATGTTATAGTAGTTTAAAATTTTTATTTTTTAATTAAATTTTGATTATTGCCTTCAAATTTTTTTGGGATTGATTTATTTTAAAATGAAATTTTACAAATATGAATGTATTTATGTATTTAAAAGTAAATTTAACAATAAGATCTCTTCTATACATTATATTTTTAAATTAAAAAAAATTAAAAAAACAAAAAAAAAATTATATAATTAAGTGCACTCTCACATTTGGAAAAACTCAAAGACCCTTGTAAGTACAATCCTCCTCTCTTCTTTAAAGGATGATTGATCATCTCATCACAAATTCTTCAAATTCTTTTATTTTATTAGATTGAAATTTTATCAGAATATTTCAACAACAGACCTCTTTTTTAATTTTAAATATTTTTTTTAATCATAAAAAGATTATCACAAGATTAAATATCGAGTAAATCTTGATGAAAATATATGGGTTTTGTTCAAATGGGTGTTATCCTTATAATTGCAATGGCGAGATTTTCTTTGAAAAGTTTTATAGATGTATGCCTTGATTATAAAAAGATATATTATTTTTAATGGAGAATCCACCCACACTATGTGGGTGGATCCATAAATTTCAAATCAGTCAGCATTTTTCAGAAGAATTATTAGCTAATTTTAAATTCGTGCCAAAGCACATATATTGGTCCTCCTTGTACGTGTAAAGGGCGCCTCGGGTTTACACTGTTCATGTTTTGTCTGCTTATGTATGATCATATACGATGGTTTTTATGTGCACATTAATGAAATATAAGGTAAATCTTGAAGAAAAAAAAAAAACAAGATAGAATAAAGTTATAATTAATAATAATATACGATTCATAGTCTATCTCTCACATTGTGTATTAGATAGTTTGTATTGCAATTGTTCTTAGCACTAATAAATTGCATTTAATCTTCATCTATTATTAAATGAATACTTTGTGAAAAGCATGTCACCTATAGGTATTTATCGTTCATTTATATCCTTGCAAGTTCGTTCTAAATTCTTCTTTTTTGAGCGTCTGTTTTTATGTGAAGAAATTTGTATCATAGTGGTATGTTGAGTGGTTATGTACTTGAAATTTCGGAATTGCGGATTGAATATGTCTCGATGCTGTAATTATGTCTGTGTTTTCTTTAAAATGTGTTTATCTTTGTGTTGCATAAATATTGTATATCATCATTTTTCTCATGTTGCACTATTCTATGAGGTAATTTCTTCTTTTAGTTATATTAAGTGTTTGTATTTTCTCTTACATGTGTCACATAAGCATGGACGAGCTCGGTTCAGGAATTTCCATGTGGGATGACTTGTAATCTATGTTACAAATACCCATACATTAGTTTATATTTTAATACCTTCAATAGTTGCCGTATCTTCCAATGGTGTAATTGATATGTAAATGACTATCATTTGGTATTTCACATCTAAAATATATCAATGTTTTGAAATTAAATGTTAGTGATGAAACACATTTTATTGATGTAAAGGGGTATGTTTATCACCCTGGTTCTTTCACGCATAATGGACAAATGTGGTAAAGCAAGTTTTTCAACACATTTAGTTTCCTATCGGTTTTGAATTTTGTTTGACGTTTAAGTCTTTTAAGTTTTAATAGTTGAGAAATGTAGTCACGTGACATACAGAATTTAAGTTGATTATTTTCGTTTTCTATTCTAAGATACATTAGCATTTTTATTTCAAATTGATAAGATTATGCCTTTCTATACGATTTATTATTCTCATGATGATTTAATATGGTGATTCAACAATTTATTATGATATTCTATAACTTTTTCATATTTTTGTCCTATAAAATCTTCATCTCATTTTATCTCCCAAATATATTACTTAATGGTAGCATTCTGTGTTTCGATCACAAGGTCAAATAACCTAATGAGAATACTTGAAATGACTAGAGATTTTCATTATTTGTTAAACAACTAGTTTAGTGAGAATATTTGAACACCTTACCATTGATATCTCTTGTTACAACATCTTAATTTAGGTTCCGGTAGCTTTAACAAACTTTTATTTTCCTCTATGTGCTTAAGGTGAGTTAGAGCAACCTCATTTTAATTGATGCATTACCATGGCAAAGATTGAGATGGTTGTGTTTCTTTTTGCACTCACAGCAAGAATTGTGAGTATGTAATAAATTTATCTCTATGTTTATTTCCAAAGGAAAATAAATTATTTCTAAGAAAAATAAAATCTTTCTTTATCCACGATTTAAGATGATCCATGGTTAAATTGATTGAATAACTTTTTTTTTAACAAGGATAGTAGTATAGAACCATTGAAAATTATAAATAGGACTTTGCTTGCTATCTATCGAGAAAAACATGTATTACAAGTCAGAATAGTTTACTTTTCCTTCTCTTTTCTCCACTAATAGGCTACATATAAGATTAAGCATTTTATTGCAATTATGGAGATCGGGATTAAATCCATATACATCAATTTGAACAAAAAATGTTTTATTCGATGTGAGTTATAGGGGAACAACTATAATGCCATATTTTGTGTCACTCACATATTTTCTATTGAAGGAATAAACACTTTCATTCCATCCATTCACAATTGAAAATACATGAAAACTCCTCCTAGAATAAATACTGTGAGACATATACAAACATACAAGACTAATATGTAGAAAGTGACTAGATTTAGGTCTTCTTATGTAAATTACATCAATTAAAACTCTTCGTAGCTATATATATCATTTCAGCTCTAGTAAGTTAACGTCCCTAACTGTTATTGAGTTGGTCACTTCTAATTGCTTGTGTTTGAAGCAAGTCCAACTTCAATGGTCATTTATGATATGTTAATAACAATGAGCAACATGCAATATTTATAGAAGAACTTCCATGACAATCCCAACAATCAATGCGGAAAGACAATGTCCAATTAATGAAAAAATAATAATTCAATTTTTATGCGAGATATCTATCACATTGTAATCCTCCTTTCTCAATGTATTTGATGGCTAAACATCTCGATCATTCACCTCCATTAGAGTCTTTCTTTTCTTCATTTTTTAGTTTCTCCTTTGCCTCTTTTTAGTGGCTTTTTTGTGAATTCTTGATCTGCTGTCATTCTCCATTATCAAACCAATTCTTCACCAAAACAAGGGAGTTTCCATTAGGCAAGCTTGTGGAGGGATTTCCTTCTATTGTTTAATTTGTTGTGAAATAGACAGGAAACAAATCCAGAATTAAAGATAAATACTAGTGAAGTTGGAATATGAGCGAAGAAAGGTAGACATTGGTGTAAATAACTTTAGTTACTTGACAAGGAAATACCTTTTACTTTTCTAAAAAAATAACTTCCATTTTTACCTTTTTGCTTGTCAAATTGTAAGTTCTTTTTAAAAGTAGAAAAACTCAGAAGTTTCCTTCTCTTCTCTTAACTAATTTGTCATGAAGTAGATCTATGAGACAAATTAAAAAATCAAAGATGAATAATAGTGAAGCTGGAATATATTAAAGGAAAGAAAAAAAAAAAAAGAAATATTGAATCTCAACATAATTAGTATAAAAGAGAATTTTCTATTTCAAACTTTCCAGCTTATGGAAGTGTGAAAGTCCTTTTCGAGGTGGCAAAAGGGTAGTGTCATGACAAAATATGAATACAATATAAATACTAATGAAGTTGGAAAATATGAAAGGGAGAGAGAGTAAACATAGATATAAATCAATGTTAATTTAATAATTTTCAAATACCTACATTTATATAAATAGATGCTAATTTAATAATTTGAAATACGTTCTACATTTATAATTGTATAATATGAAAAGGAGAAAGTAAACATGGGTATAAATCAATACTAATTTAACAGTTTGAAATGCCTTTTGTTTCTAGTTGTTAAGTCCTTTTCAAGCCGGCAAAATCATGTAATTTGTTTACGAAGAAGACAATTCCTGCTTCCGTGTTCTATAAACCTACGAATTAGACTCGACGTGAATCGAACACGCAACTTCATCGCCCCCTTTCTGATATGGAGTCATGCTATACCTATATTTGCATGAGTTTCGAAGGCTGCCCGTGGAAACTTTGGGAACTTGGTGAATTAATTTCCAAAACGGCTAGAGGTTTTATAAAAATTAAGGAAAGCGGCTAATTGGGGTGATAATATTATTATTAAAAAAAAAGTTTTTTTTTTTTTTTAATTTTATAATTTATCTTGTGGAATGCTATAATGTGGCATATGGGCCTAATACTTTGCTTTTTTTATCAAAGGAACGTCAATGTTACTAATTCTAAAAATGTCGGACACATGTTGATGCATTTACTAACTTAATATAATTTTTTATTATTAGAAAAATACCCTCAATATCTTTATAAGAACGAATTCGATCTCATGGAAAATGAGTTCAACATACTAATGGCAAGAGAGGAATTTCACATAAGGGAAACAAGGCAAAGTTTAGACATCACATAAAATATGACTGAAAAGTAAATAGCCCCACGGAAGAGCTGTAGCTTGACAAGCAGAAGGGCCAGAAAAGAAGAAATCCTTGAAAAGTTAAAGCCCTAACTATTGGAGTTTAAATGTAAGAAAAAACAAAGTATTTGGAAACTCACCTGGGGTTATGGCCGCAGAAGGAGCCCTACTTCAAGGACTATTTGCAAATGAATACAAAATTATGTTCTTAAACAAGTTAGTAAACTCTATGCAAAATTGTGGAAGTGAGTTTGGCGAGAAAAAATTTTTTTTGCATGTACTTTGAGAAAGGGAATTTTTTTTTGGCAGATTTTGAGGTAAATTTATAGAAATGAAGTTTCTTTTATGTTATAACTTACTAAATACGTTTAAGGAAGTTTTGTTTTGGCCTGACAACTTTTATGAAATTTTTGAACTTCAATCATCATAGTGGTCAATATTCCGAACGTGCCCCAGCTACGTGCGGTTCCTCACAGAAAATGGTAAGTTCCCACCACAGTTCCAGAAAAGCAAGGCAGGGCCTCTCGAAAGAGTTTCCCCATTTCTAGGCGGTTCCCATGTAACAAAGCGCTATACACATTGCACCACCGATCCATAAATGGAAATTTTCCTTTTTCCTATAAAACTATGGTAAAAGATTATTCTTATATTTCTGTTACGCAGTACAGTGCTACAGGCATGGATCGAACACACGACCATCAAGATCTTCAATCTGGCGCTCTTTTAACAGAGCTATGCCCACAAACTAAGACCAGGAAGTTGTTGGAGCCCAGCTGTGCAACCCTGGAAACAGAAATTGCAGATTAGTTGAAGCATTACTTTATTCTCGGAATGTGGGCAAACTGAAATTGCAAAAAAAATTGCAGAATCATTAAAGCTTTGCTATTAAATCTACAGTTATAAGATCAAAATCTATCCAATACTTTTCTAGAACACTGAGTTTACAATCTTCGTTACAAGATTTTTTTTTTATGGGTTAATTGGGTGTTTGATTTAGTCTAATTAAAAATAAACAAAATTATTAATTTAATTATATTTATTTGAAAAAATATAAATATTGATTTAATTATTAAATTTTAAAATTTTTATGGGTTAATTAGATTTTGAACTAGTTTAATTAAAAATAAAGAAATATTAATTTAATTGTATTTATTTGAAAAAAATATAAATATTATTTTAAATTTATTTAATTTTAAAAATTTATAAAATAAAATAATGATTTTTTTATTTAGATATTTGTTTAATTTTTATATTAATAATTTGATTGTTTTTTTATTTTTTATTTTTTGTATTGATTTTTTAATTTATTTAATCTAATGTCGGTGATTTGGTTTTTCATCTTATATGAATCACATTCGATTAATGGAAACAAGTAGACAAATATTTACATGTGGTTTTTCAACTGAAGTATAGTCTATAGATTTAGATAATAACCACAAAGTTATAAAATTAAAGTCATGGAGATGAAATTACCTACCTTCTTTCCTCCTTCAAGTTCGGCAAACAACATATTTAATTTTCATAGTTTTAAATCAAAAATTCATGTAATCGGTCATTGGCAGATTTTACCCCTCATAAATTCACATTCATCATGTTCCCTAACATGTACCACAAAACTATTCATGTCTCCTCCTTGACATTCCCTTGCCTGGGAATCGTTACTAGTTATAATTCTTCTTTATTTTTTAGGAAGATAATTGATATCATAGCATTGTTATAAGCATTCCATACATTGTATTTTTATGTTCCTGTATAGTACCTTTTATATTTCTTGCATTGCATTTTTGAGACAGGTTCTTCGGATTGTACGGACATCATTGTACTTAAGAGTGACATAATTTGTGGTCGATAGTTGTACATAAATATAGTGTATCTTGTCTGCTGGCGAGACTATAGCAATTGTTATGCATCAAGGGAGTGCGTTGACTTCTCAATATTTTGCCGAATTTTTTTGCAATTTTAACCAAGTTTCGAAAAAATGCTTAATATTTATACTTCTCTAAATTCAAAAATAATTTTCTAAGGCAATTTATTTTAAAATTAAATGATAATTTTGTAGCGGTCATTCTATTGGTGAGTTCTTTGACACTATTATGCTACTACTTTGAATTGACTTTAATTGTAGGTCTTTTAAAGAAATGACCGAACAAATCTCCATAAAATTGATACGAATAAGTTTTCACCTATGGGCGAAGCAAAAACATAATTGTAGCATCATGTTTCATTGTGTGGAGCTTTGTGAAAAAAACCCATTGAAGCAAGAAACACGTGGTGCCTTTGATGTTAATAGCCATTTCTTCATTTGATACGATTTCAAGTTATAATGCGCGGTGAATACAATTCTTTATCATTTTGAGAACTTGTTGTTGGTGAATTGTTCTTGTACATATGCAATTTAGAACGAACTTGTTCTTTGGGTTTCTTTCACTTTTTAAAAACTAGGAAATTCATACATTTAAATGGCCAACCAAATTTACATTTGCGAGGCTAATAGCCTTTGTTTTACTAGCAATATTCGGTCGAATAGTAGCACATTTTTCCATGGTCGCGATGAATCTTGGCTTCATCTGTTGCACAACTATTATATCATTTTTGCTCCAATGGTGTAGTTGTTGAAAATTTTTGTTATCTTTCCATGAGACCACATACATAGTGCCAAATTCCAATTAAAGCGATGTGGCCCAAATTATTTATATTCATGGGCAAGTTTAGCTTAATATTTTATTTTGAACCTTACGGATCTCGTGAACGATTTTTGAAGCAACTAATGAGCAAGACCGGCGTATAATGTCGTGAGACGATGTTGGGCTTTACTATACATTGGATATTGGGCATTATAACAAATCAAATCAATAATCAATAACATCTACGAAGGTGAAATGTGAAGTTGGGAAACACTTTTTGGCGAACGGCTAGAATTTGGAAGAAATTTTTAATTTCTATAGCTTAGAAAAATAATCGACTCTATTTCTCGTAGGGATTTTAAAAACTCTCGTCCGAGAGTTTTATTAGGTTTAACGAGTTAAAAAAATCTCTCGGATGAGAGTTATGCATTTACTATAAATCTGAGAGTTTTGATGACGAAACTCAGGAAGACTTTGGGCAGGAAGTTAAAAAAAAACTCTGGATGAGAGTTTGAAAACTCTCGGATGAGAGTTTTGAAAACTCTCGTGTAGGAGTTTTGAAAACTCTCATATGGGGATTTTATTCCTATAATAAAACACAAAAATTATTAAGTTTTTAAATTGGTCAATTATATAATTTAAATAGTACTTTATTAAAATTAAAAAATGATAAAAAATAATAAAATTATAAATTTTTATTTTAAATTATTTTATTATTATTAATGATAAAAAATACATGAAGATTTAATTAAATAAAATTTGTTACAATATTTTGTAATATCAATGTTATATAAAAAGCTAAATATTTTTATATAAAACTAATTTATATAATAATATAAATAAAATAAAATTCTAAAACATAAATCAAAATAAAAACAACTATATATAATTTATGTAATATTTTTTTTTGAAATTAATGAATAAATTTAAATTTAAAAAACGATTATTTAAATACAATGGGTGATAAAGGAGACAATGCATAGCACCTTAATATCGTTATGAAATTCTTGGAAATCACAGAAATTTTTGAAGTGAGATGAGCTTCTTGGAATGGGTCACTTTATCTTCCACTTTAGTTTCCACCACACAGCAATTAACTTGAAAGGAAGTCTATTTTCTAGGTATGGATGTAAGGGAATGAACAATATTATTTGAACATTGGTGAGATGCCCTTCTTGGAATGGGTCCTCATATTCCACTTTAGTTTCCATGAAGATTAAATTGAAATGAGTTTATTTTCCTAGGTATGGATGTAAGGGGATAAATAATATTATACAGAAAAGGAAATGAATGTTAGTGAGCATTTAGCGAGTGTATGGGATTGAGGAGAATTATGTTATTGCGAAGAAAACTAGCCCTTGACCCCATAACCCTTGACGGAAGTAACCCTTGACCCCACCCAAGCCTAATTCTAACCCACTAAACCCCTTCACCCCCTAAACCTTAAACCTCTTAAACCCTTAACCCCTAACATTTACACCCACTATAACCTCTAAATCCTAACCCATTTAACCCTAAACTAACCCCTACCCCTAACACGTTAACCCCCTAGCCCATTTAAGCACCTAAACCCCAAAACCCCTAACCTAACCCTAAAATATGGCCCCCGCTAAATCCCCTAACACCTAAACCTCTAAGCCCAATCCTAGCCATTTAACCCTAAACCTCAAAACCCCTAACCCCTTAAACCTAATTCCCGACCCATAACCCTTGACCCTTAAACCACTGTTCCTAACCCATAAACCCTTAACCCCTAACATTCAACACCTAAGCTTCCCTAAACCTAACCCATTTAAGTGTTTATTCCATTTAACCCCAGAAACCCTAACCTATAACCCTAAAAAAAAAATCCTTCAACACATAAATCCCCTAAACCTCTAGGCTTCTATAACCCATTTAACCCCTAAACCTGAAACCTCACAAACCCTTAACCCTAACCCCTTAAACCTAATTCCCAACCCCTAACCAATTAAACACCCTAAACCCCTAAAAACATAACCCATTTAACCCCATTAACCCCCTATTTCTAGCCCCTAAAATCCTTAATTGCTAAATCCCCAACACAAACCTCTCGGCAACCTGACATTTAACCCTAAAACCTATAACCCCTTAAACCTAATTCCAAACCCATAACCCATTCAACCCTTAAACACCTAAACCTCTAACCCATTAACCCTTGACCCATAAACACTAATTCCTTCCTTAACCCATTTAACCCTGGCCTAAACCTCTAAACCCTTAACCCTAACCCATTTACCCCCACTAAACCTCTAAACCCTAACCCATTTAACCCTAACTAAACCCTCTAAACCCTTAACCCCTACCCCTAACTGGAGGTAACCCTAACCCATTTAAGCCCTTAAACCCCAAAACCCCTAACCCTACAACCCTAATTCCCCGACCCATAACCCTTGACCACAAGCCTAATTCTTAACCCCTAATAACCAAAGCCTAATTCCCAACCCCTAACCAATTCAACACCGTAAACCCTAAAAACCTAACCCATTTAAGTGTAGTTCCATTTAACCCCAAAACCTAACCCCCAACCCCTAAATCCTTCACTTTGCTAAATCCCCCAACCCCCTAAACCTCTAAACTTGTAACCCATTTAAGCCCCTAAACCTAAACCTCTAAACCCTTAACCCTTAACCTAAAACCCTAATTCCCAACCCCTAACCAATTAGACACCCTAAACCCCTAAAAAACACCAACCCATTTAACCCCATTAACCCATAACTTCTAACCCCTAAAATCATCGCTGCTAAATCCCCTAACCCTAAACCTCTAAACCAACCCTAACCCATTTAACCCCCTAAACCCAAAACCTATAACCCTTAAACCTGATTCCCAACCCATAACCATTCAACCCTTAAACACCTAAACCTCTAACCCCATAACCGTATTTATAAGCCTAATTCTCAACGGGCTAACCCATTTAACCCCTTAAACGAGAACTCATTTAAGTGTGGATTCCATTTAACCCCAAAACCTAACCCTAACCCTAAATCCTTCGTACCTTTAAATCTTGTAACCCCACAAACCTACAAACCTATACCCCATTCAACCCCACTAAACCCTTAAATTCTAAACCTTAACTTCTTGTAAACCATAATTCCCAACCCATAACCCATGACCCCTTAAACCTAATTCCTAACCCTAAACCCTTAACTAAATCCTAAACCTCTAAACCCTTAACCCCCAGAACCAGCTGCCCCTCTTTAAACCTACAAATCCCACTAACCCATTTAATCCTTAAACCCTAAACCTCTAAACCCTTAACCCCTACCCCTAACATTCAACCCTTAACCCATTTAAGCCCTAAACCCCAAAACCCGTAACCCTTAAGCCTGATGCAACCCCCATAACCCTTGACCCCTTAAACCCTAATTCCTAACCCCTCAACCCCTTAACCCTAATCATAAACCTAGTCCCAACTAACCAATTCAACACCCTAAACCCCTAAAAACCTAACCCATTTAAGTGTGGATTCAATTAACCCCAAAACCCTAACCCCTAACCCTAAAATCCTTCATTGCTAAATCCCTAAACCCTAAACACTCAAGCACGTAACCATTTAACCCCTAAACCACTAAAAACCTCTAAACCCTTAACCCCTATCCCTAAAACCCTAATTCTGAACCTAATAATTCAACACCTAAACCCCTAATTCCTTCCATTTAACTCCCGACTAACCACCTAACTTCCTAACCTCCGTCCTTAAGCTGCTAAATCCCCTAACCCCTAAACCTATAACCCTTAAACCTAATTCCCAATATAACCCATTCAACCCACATGTAAACACCTAAACCTCTAACCTCTTAACCCTTTGTTGGACCATAAAAAGGTATCTTTAAACACCTAATTAACCTACATTAATCATCAATCTGAGCATCCTTTTATCTCAAAAGTGTGCCTCTTTGTTTGAAATTTCATGGCTTATCTGGAAACAATGCTTGTGAGAATGTAACACGAGAAAAAAGTAATAAATACTTGGAAAGGCTAATTACAATGACGGGGAATGTAAAGCTAAACTACGGCCAGTCTTCAGCATCGATCGAGGATGCGATGGCAATAACTCGTTCCCTAAGAAATTCCAAGGACTCGTGATGAACCTCACATTCCTGAGACTTTGCCTTTGGACCACCCAGTTTGGTGGCCACCAATGGGAATGCCACTTCACTATCTTCTCTATGATCATGGTAAGTGGCTCTTAATGAGACCCCCTATCCTCATGTATAAAAACATTAAAATATGTCAATATTTTCTTTTTCAAACAACACTTTTCTCGATTCATAAGGGATGGCTCAACACTCCTTAAGAGTAGGAATGGTGGAAGAAGTCTAAACATCCTAGGTAGAAGAAAATAGATACACCTAACATTTCAAAAATAAATATCGAAGAAAGTTATAATATGTGGGAAAAGAACCAATCATGATAAAAATAATCGATCAAATTAATTTAATGGTGATAAAATAGCAATGTTATGTTATTATCTTTGTTTTTTTCCTCTTTTTCCTTATTACTAGACAATTCCCTTCAAGGCGGCGATTTCTTTTGATTTGCTGATTCGCGAGTAATCCTTAATTTGTATGATCGTTTGCCGTCTTTTGCGCTGAAGAAAAAAATTCAAAATGCAAGCTTAAGAACAACGAAAAAAAATAATCATTCAAAAAGTGTTGTTCCTTTAAAAGGAATAACAAAAACATTTTATGGCGAAATTGATGTTTTCGCTTTGAAAGGAACATCAAAAAACTACTCTGTTGAAATGTTGTTCCTTTACTGAAAGGAACAACAAAAATCTTGCGGCTGTTCTTTCAAAAGGCAATGAGAAAAACTCTCTAACGGGCTAACATTTCCTTTTGAAAAGAACAAGAAGTGTTAAGATTGAAAACGACGAAAAACACATCATTTTTTTTTATTGTTTTTATTTTTTATTTTTAAAGCATAGCAATTAAAACAAAATAAAAGTAACAAAGAAAGCGAATTTAGTAAAAAGCAATCAAAACAAATACAAATCGATTTCAACCTTGTATTACCTCTCTAACACGATACACAAATCGAAAATGCTCAGGATAACTTTCTTGATATATATCACCTTTTCCCATAAGATTTAATGTTTCAACATTGATCTTTCATTCCCCCTAATTAATGCATTTTTCAAAACATTTAACGAGGTAGGGTGCGGATGCATAAGGGGGATCTTTGCAAATTATATTGAAACCATTCCACATATTCCTCCAAAGTCTCCACTTGGTTTTACGCCATCTGGAATATTTCATCTTTTGGTCCCAGAGACCTGTGATAATCTGATATTTCTTTAAAAATGAAGCCTTCATATGATCCCAATCGATTCTGACACCCCCGCCTAATCCCATAAACCATCGTAAGGCTGTCCTTTTAGTGTAGAAAGGCAAACGGTTCCACTGAGCATCGATGGTGTAATCATATCCTCTACAATACATCAAACTCAAACAGAAAGCATATACGGATCTTCGATGTCAAGCCACGAGATGTAGGAATATGTTGAAGCGGAATAGCTTTCATGAGTGTGTTGGCTAGGTGTCTACTATAGGGTATTGCGGTGTAGAGGTTCTTCCTTGGTTTTGATTTTGAGTTCTGAACCCATTTGATAAAAAATATGCCAATACCCTACGGGATTTCCGGGGAATTTCTAGGTTGGCGAACGGTGAAAATAGTTTTAACAACACTCCCCTTATGGGAATAGTATTCCCTGTTGTCCCCTCTTGTTGAGGTAATTGAGACCTTGGTTACAGATAAATTTGAATAGCACTTCCTATTTGGGTTGTTTATTGACCAGGTAATTCTAATAGGTGATTTTAAGTTTGTAGTTTCTCTGTTTCCCCTTCTCCTTCTTGGGAGGTGCCTGGGGATTCCCTTCTTGAAGGAAACTTATGCAAGGATTCCTGCCAATTTCTTGAGGAATCTTTCTTAATTCCTACGTTTGTTGTGTATCTCGGCGAAGGCTTGAGATGGTGACCACCTTTGAAGAGGGAACTAGTAGAACGTCTAGAAGTAGTTCTTTTAAATCCTCTGAGATGGTAGGATTAGTTTTCTTAAGGATTTCGTCGATAGTGCAGTGGCAGGTCCCATAGGCCCTTGAGTTTTCTGGCTTTGGGAGGAGATTTTGTTTAAACAATGACTTATTCATTCAAAAAAAAAAAATCCTTTGTTCCTACCCGAAAAAACACTTACTTATTTGTGAGCGAGGCTGCCGAGCAAGTGTCTTTCTTCGCCGGTGCGCGAGTTCTTGCCTTCCGTCTTTAATACCGATTCTCTGCAGCGAAGGAAATCGATTGTGCATTACTCTGTGAAATGGCATACACACTCTCCCCGGCAACGACACCAAAATGTTGGACCATAAGAGTATCTTTTAAACACCTAATTAGCCTACATTAATCATCAATCAGAATGTTTATCTCAGAGTGTGCTACGTAAATTTGTAGCTTATCCCAAACGATGCTTGTGAGGATGTAGCACGGAAGAAAAAGTAATAAATGCTTGGAAAGGAAACCTAATTACAATGACGAGGGGAATGCAAAAGCTAAAATACGACAATCTTGCTAAGCATCGATCGGGGATGCGGTAGAAATAACTCGTTCCATAGAAATCAATGCAGAGATTGACCAAATCACAGGGACTCACAGAATATATCTCTATCCCTTCTGAGTTCGGTGATCTTAAAGAAAGTGGAACAGGCGAAAGGAAATGAAATCCGGAAAGGAATAGTGGCATGAAATGTGACAAATTGCAATTCTTAAAAAATAAACACCCTATGATCCTAATGCAAATTGAACAATTAAATCTTAAACTCAAACTTGTCGACGATTAGTGCAGTCAACCACAAACCAGCAGATGAATGGAACAACACTTCTTGTAATTACTTAGGGGTTGGGATCTTTGAGGGTTAATCTGAATCCACACTTAAATGGGTTAGGTTTTAGGGGTTTACGGCGTGTGGTTAGGGGTGGGGTGGGAAGCCTGGGAGGCCCAAGAGGTTAAAATTAGGAGTTTAAGTGGGGTATGGAGGTTGGGAGAATTAGGGTTTAAGGGTTAGGGGTTTTGGGGTTTAAGGGCTAAGCTGAGTTAGGGTGCTTGAGGATTGGGGTAGGGGTAGGAGTTTAAAGGTTTAAGCGTTTAGGGGTTAAACCCAGGAGTTTAGAAGGTTGAGTGAAATAGAGTGGGTTAAAGGTTGGGGATTTAGAGGTTTAGGGACTAGGGTTAAATAGGTGGGAGTGAGTGTTTAAGTCAAGTAATCAGTTGAGTTAAAGTGTTGGGGTGGAGTAGACATGGGGTGGAGTAGGTTTAAGTTATAGATTTAGGGATTTAGAGTTAATTTGGTTAGGGCAGATTCAGAGGTTTGAGGTTAGGGTTGTGATTGGGTACAGGGGTTAGAAGAGACCAGGGACCAATGGGTGTTAAAATAGGTTAGGGCCACAGAGTTCGTGTTGGAGTGAAGTTAGAGTTAGAATTAATTAGGGATTTTAAGGAGTTAGGGGAGTTAAGGGATTTAGGGATTTTAAGGAATTTAAGGGTTAAGATGGAGTTATGGGACACAGAGGGATTTCGGGCATTTACAACGGTGGAGATTTTAAGTTAGAGGTTAGGGTTTTGGGGTCTTGGAATAGACGCTAGTAGGTTAGATTTTAGGGTTCAGTGTTAGTGGTGTGGGGTGAGGTAAGGGTTTTGGGGTTAGGGGTTGGGAATTTATGGGGATAAGAAAATGAGTTTAAGGGGTCGAGGAGGTTATGGGTTGGGAATTAGGGTTTTAGGGTTTAGAGGTTTCAGTTTGGGGTTAAATGGGTTAGGATTGGTTTTAGAGTTTAGAGGGGTTAAAGTTGCGTTCAGTATTTTGGGGTTGGGGTTAGGGGGATTTTGAGATTTAGGTGCTTAAATGGGTTGGGGGTTCACGCTATTAGGGGTAGAATTAAGGGTTAGGGTTAAATGGGTTAGGGATTTAGAGAAGGTTTAATTGGGAGTAAATGGAGTTGGGGTTAAGTTTGAAAGGATTTAAGGTTTAGGGGAGAAGGAGTTTGAGGTTGGGTGGGTTTGAGGTCGAGGTTAAGGGGTCAAGGGATAGTTTATGCAATAACATAATTATCAATCCTTGCTTATTTGATATGCATACCCATTCATTTCCTTTGGTCAATATTCTTTATCCTTGCATCCATACCTAGGAAAATAAACTTCATTCCAATTTGTCTTGTGAAAACAAAGTGGAATATAGGAGGACCCACATTCCAGAGAGGCATCTCACTCAATGTTCAGAATAATATTGTTCATTCCCTTGTATACCTAGGAAAGCAGAACTTCCTTTCCAAAAATTTAATTGTGAAAAGTGGAAGATAAAGTGACCCATTCAGAAGCTCATCTCACTTCAAAAATTTCTCGAGATTTCGAAGAGGAATTTATAGCGATGTTAGGTGCTATGCATTGTCTCCTTTATCACCTCATTACGAGCTAATCCGGTGTGTTTTAAATTTAAATTTATTCATTAATTTCAAAAAATATTATATAAATTATATATAGTTGTTTTATTTTGATTTATGTTTTTAAATTTTATTTTATTTATATTAATATATCGATTAGTTATATAAAAAAATATTTTATTTTATATATTAATCTTCATCTATAATAATTTTCTTTAAATAAATCTTATACCTTTTATCATTAATATTAATAAATAATTAATAAAATTATAATTTTAGTAATTTTATCGTTTTTTAATTTTAATATTTTATTTAAATTATATAGCATGCCAATTCTAAAAACTTAATAATTTTTTGTGTTTTAATATAGGAATAAAACTCTCACCGCGAAGTTTTAAAACTCTCATGTGATGATTTCTAAACTTTCATATGAGAGTTTCTAAACTCTCGTGAAGTTTCATCGAGAGTAAACTCTGAGAGGCATAGGCCTAAATCACGAGAGTTTTTTTTAGGCTTTTCGGCCGAGGTTGGCTGATGCGTTTAAATGTAACTTTAGTAGGATTAAACTCTCAGGTGAAATTTCTCAAAATTTCTAAATCTGAGACATTATCTCGATTTGAAAAGTTTGGTCGCGAAAACACGAGAAAATCTGCGTTTTGGGAACACCTGCCAATTTGGAGGGGCGAACACCTACAAAAAACAAAATTTTATATGTCGGACAAAGTATCATTAGATTCATCTCTGAATCTAGTTTAAAATCGATATGAGATTTGTGAGTTTCATTAAAAAATTCAATTTTTTATTAATTTTTTACTAAATTTGTGTCAACATGGAATTTCATTGTTAAAGAAAAATTGCACTAAATGAAAATTGATAACTTTGAGAATGAGGACCACCAAAAATTCAAAAAAATCATCTGCACTTCCTCTCCCTGTCTACTTCAAAAGGGTACTATCATTTTTATTAAGTCACATTGAAAAAGAAAATCAAAGGATGATAAAATGTCTTGAAACATCAACTTTGTTTTTGTCTTGATCAGCTAAAAAATAATAAAAAATAGTGATTTAATGCGAGAATGCCGAAAAATAGATACATTGCACTGGTCTGATATATGCGGTGTGATGCTATGGTTTTTTTTTTCCAAAAAATGAATAACCTTTCCTCAAAAAAGTAAAGGATGATAAAGTGACTATTTATGTTTGGTCAAAATTTCAAGTATATGCAAGTAGTAAACAAGAAATTTACCTCTATATGTCAATATTTAATATATATATATATATATATATATATATATATATATATATATATATATATATATGTGGGTATAAGGTAAGACAATTTCTACAATTTTTGTTTTTATGTCAAAGCATAATTGCAATAAAAATATGAGTTTAAGTGGAGTTTGCTGAAAATCATAGAAAATTACAATTTTCAATGTCAAAAAAGGGTAAGTGTTTCCCAACTTCACATTTTCACCTCTACACCTCTCGCATAACGAATTATATATGGTTTTTTCTATTCTCTTGTTGTAAGGTGAGAAAACACCGATAGAGGGAGCACATCATTTGAAGTCAATGAAGCTTACAAAGTGAGGAAGTTGCTCTCATCAGGAGGCAAACAATTCTTAACTCCTTCCTAGTGTCCCAAAAGGATGTCCAAAGCTTAACCCAATATGTAGTTGAACATCATATCGCATTTAAGACTTGTGTTGTTTTGTAGGATCAAAATGATCTTTGTTTCATTATCTATTCTAGGTAGTCTATTTACATGACATAATTGGTGTAAAAGTGAGTGACCATATAATTTTGTAATGTGTGGGTCGTAGTTCAGCTTTGAATGATATAGTAATTATTCTAATAAGTAGAATGAATGATATAACAATTATTCTAGTAAGTAGAATAGGACAAAGAATGAAAATCAATAGTTGTAATTGCTCTTGGGATAACAAAGCAATCATAACTAGTAGTTAATAGGCATGACTATAAAGTGTTCTAAGTTCTTCAAAGAAAAATGATTTTTGGCAAATTGTATGAGAGGAACTATTTTCCATCAAGATATATTGAGAATCCCCGAGGGACAAGAAGAGAAAGAGTCATTTTTCTCTAGCATTTTCCATAAAATTATTGGAAACTATCTTGTAGTAATATGTCCATGCTTGTCCTCGTATGTGAAGTTTATTGCCTATTTATTCTTTTCCTTGATTGTGAAGTTTATTACCTATTTATGAGTTGACTTTTTTGATAGCTAATTGGTATATTTTATATGTCTAATATTTCTCTATGAAATGATTTCGGATTTCAGAATTATTACCATTGGTTTCATGTATAGATGTCTCTATATCAAACTAGTTTGATAGTTAACATTGCCTTTGAGGAAAATAGCTAAATACTTTTTCATTATTTACAACAATATTCTATGTCAATTGTTCATGTAGCACCAACATTTAATCTTAATTAAGGCATCATGTGGAGATGCGCGTATCGAATACCATACCTCGCATGTGCAAAGCGAGCACTCCGAGCTACATCCCCAAATACCCAATCGAGTGCTTTATGACTTCAAAGTTCCATAAGTGGATCAACGAGCTAAAAATTTGAACATGTCAAGATTTTTGCGTTGAGGGATTCTCTAAGGAGCTTCCTCGCCACCTTTCATCCGTTTCAGGGCCTACCAACATGCCACGTGTCATCACTGTCACCGCCTTCCTAACTGAATATTCTGCGGGAGACAATGTACTCGTATTTCAGCAGCAAATTAATAATCGCTATAGGAAATTAAATGCGGTGGGGCAAGTATATACCATGATTTAAACGAATTTAAATCTAACCGTACATCGTCCCACCGTATTTACTTCCTATAGCTTACGCATTTATTGGTTTCCGTATTTCGACGGCCTGTCTCTACACCCTATGGGATGGGCCGACTACGATCATATGAATTATGGGAGGTCCTCAAGGCTTTTGGGAATGAGAGGGCTTTGCTCTAGGTAAGCTACGGAATGCGGTGACCGATGAAGTGTTGACATTTCAAGTGT
The DNA here is from genome assembly GCA_034641835.2 of Pinus albicaulis. Taxonomy (NCBI): domain Eukaryota; kingdom Viridiplantae; phylum Streptophyta; class Pinopsida; order Pinales; family Pinaceae; genus Pinus; species Pinus albicaulis. The sequence goes on along the minus strand of JAXQQM020073359.1, from coordinate 63,399 downwards.
CAATGTTCCTTTTCTCTCGCATAGTGCATGGAGATACTTGTATGTAATAGTAGTTTAAATTTTTTTTATTTTTTATAATTAAATTTTTGGTTATTTCTCGCTAAAATTTTATGGGATTGGTTATTTCCGATAGGGATTTTACAAACTCTTGAATATATTTATGTATTTAAAAAAAGTAAAATTTAACAATAAAATCTTTACTATACATTATATTTTTTTAAATTAAAAAAATAAAAATACAAAACAAAATTATAACAATTAAATTGCACTCTCACATTGGAAAAAGCCTCAAAGACCCTTGTAAGTACAATCCTCCTCTCTTCTTTAAAGTGATGATTGATCATCTCATCAAACAATTCTTCAAATTCTTTTAGTTTTATTAGATTAATTTCCCGATAATATTTCAACCATTGGACCTCTTTTTTTAATTTTAAATGTTTTATTTTAATCATAAAAAGATTATCACATGATTCATCCATTAGAGTAAATCTCGATGAAAGTATATGGGTTTTGTTCAAATGGAATTTTATCCTTATAATTGCAACCGAGATTTGTCTTTATAGAAAAGTTTTACATAGATGTATGCTCCTTGATTATAAAAAGATATATTATTTTTAATGGAGAATCCACCCCACACTATACATGGGTGGATCCATAATCTTCAAATCCAATCCAACATTTTTTCAGAAAGGGTATTAGCTGATTTTAAATTCTGCACAAAGCACATATATTGGTCCTCCCTTGTCTATGTAAAGGGCGCTTTAGGTTTACATGTTCATGTTTTTGTCTACTTATGTATGATCATATGCCAATGGTTTTTATGTGCATTAATGAAATATAAGGTAAATATTTTAGAAAAAAAACAAGATAGAATAAAGTTATAATTGTCAATAATATACGATTCATAGTCTATCTCTCACATTGTGTCTATTAGATGATTTTGTTCGCAATTGTTCTTAGCACTAATAAATTGCTTTTAATCTTTGTCTATTATTAAATGAATACTTTGTGAAAAGCAAACATGTCACCTATGAATGTTATCGTTCATTTATGCGTCACCGCAAGTTCGTTCTTAATTCTTCTTTTTTGAGGCAATCATGTTTTTTTATGTGAAGAAATTTATCATAGTGGTATGGCTTGAGTGGTTATGTGTACTTGAAATTTTGGAATTCGCGGATTGGATCTATCGATGGAGTTATGTCACTTTTTCTTCAAATGTGTTTATCTTTGTGTTGCATAAATATTGTATATATCATCATTTTTCTCATGTTGCACTATTCTATGAGGTAATTTCTTCTTTTAGTTATATTAAGTGTTTGTTTTTTTCTCCCACACATGTTGTCACTAATCATGGACAGAGCTCTGGTTTAAGAATTCCATGTGGGACCAACTTGTAATCTATGTTACAAATACCCCTACTTTAGTTTATATTTTCAACTCACCTTCAATAGCTTGTAGTATCTTCCAATGGTGTAATTGATATGTAAATGACTATCATTTGGTATTTTAAAAATAAAATATATCAATGTTTTGAAATTAAATGTTAGTGATGAAACACAATTTTATTGATGTAAAAGGGGCATGTTTATCAACCCCTGGTTCTTTCCACACATAATGGACAAAGATTGGTAAGAAAAACAAATTCTTCAAACACATTGGATTTTTCCTATCGGTTTGAATTTTGTTTGACATTTAGAGTCTTTTAAGTTTTAATAGTTGAGAAAATGTAGTCACGTGACATACCAAATTTCTAAGAGTTGATTGTTTTAGTTTCAATATTCTAAGATACATTCTCGCATTTTATTTCAAATTGATACGATTATTCCCTTCCTATGCAATTTATTATTCTCATGATGATTTATTATGGTGATTCAACAATTTATTATGATATTTTGTAGCTTTTTCATGTTTTTGTCCTATAAAAATCTTCATCTTATTTTATCTCCAAGTCGATGTTACTTAATGGTAGCACTCTATGTTTCGATCACAAGGTCAAATAACCTAATGAGAATACTCTTGAAATGACTAGAGATTTTCATTATTTTTGTTAAACAACTAGTTTAGTGAGAATATTTTGAACATTTCTAGTCATTCTCTACCTCCATTGATATCTCTTGTTGCACTACATCTTAATTTAGGTTCAAGTGGCACAACAAACTTTTCTTTTTCCTCTATGTGCTTAAGATGAGTTAAGAGCAACCTCATTTCAATCGATGCATTATACTCGGAAAAGATTGAGATGGTTGTGTTTCTTTTTTGCACTCACAACAAGAATTGTGAGTATGTAATAAATTTATCTCTATGTTTATTTCCAAAGGAAATAAATTATTTCCTAAGAAAAAATAAAATCTTTTTTCATCCACAATTCAAAGATGATCCATGGTTAAATTGATTGAATAACTTTTTTTAACAAGGATAGTAGTATAGAACCATTGACAATTATAAGCGGACTTTCTGTTTGCTATCCATCGTAAAAACATGTATTACAAGTCGTGAATAGTTTACTTTTCCTACTCCTTTTTCTCCACTAATAGGCTACATATAAGAATAAGCATTTTATTGCAATTATGGAGGATCGAGTTCATTCATAACATCAATTTGAACAAAATATTTTATCTCGATGTGAGTTATAGGGGAACAACTATAATGCCACATTTTATGCGTCACTCACATATTTTTTCTATTTGGAAGGAATAAAACACTTTCATTCCATCCATTCACAATTGAAAATACATGAAAGCCTCCTAGAATAAATACTATTTAGAACATATACAAACACAAGCTAATATGTGAAAGTGACTAGATTTAGGTCTTCTCATGTAAATTACATCAAGTAAAACTCTTCGTAGCTATATATCATTTAAAGCTCTAGTAAATTATAAATTTCCCAAAAGAATCCTTGCTCAAGTAATAATGCAAAATCATTTGGTTATCACATTTCTAGGTAAGTTAACATCACTATTTAATGAGTTGGTCACTTCTAATTGCTTGTGTTTGAAGCAAGTCCAACTTCAATGGTCATTTATGATATGTTAATAACAATGAGCAACATGCAATATTTATAGAAGCAACTTCCATGACAATCCCAACAATCAATGCGAAAAGACACATATCCAATTAATGTAAAAAAATAATTCAATTTTTATGCTGACATATATCACATTATAATCCTCCTTTCTCAATGTATTTGATGACCTAAACATCCGGATCATTCACCTCCATTAGAGTCTCCTTTCTTCATTTTTTAGTTTCTCTCTTTGCCTCTTTTTAGTGGCTTTTGTGAATTTTTGATCTTTATTTTCATCATTCTCCATTATCAAACCAATTCTTCACCAAAACAAGGGTTTTACGATTGGGCAAGCTTGTGAGGGGATTTCCTTCTCTTGTTTAATTTGTTGTGAAATAGATACGAAACAAATCCAAGAATCAAAAGATAAATACTAGTGAAGCTGGAATATATGAAGCGAAGAGAAAGAGAGTGAACATTGGTGTAAATAAACACTAATTCTAACGTACCTTGAAATACCTCTTATTTTTCTAAAAATAACTTCCATTCTACCTTTTTAGCTTCATCAAATTGTAAGTTCTTTTTAGTGAAAGACTAGAGAGGTTTCCTTCTCCTTCTCTTAACCGATTTGTCATGAAATAGATCTATGAGACAAATTCAAAAATCAAAGATGAATAATAAATGAAGTCGAATATATTAAAGGAAGAAAAAAACGAATATTGGTCTCAACATAATTAGTATAAAAGAGAATTTTTCTATTTCAAACTTTCGAGCTTGTGAAATTGTAAGTCCTTTTCTGAGTATGGCAAAGAGAGGTAGAATGTCATGACAAAATATGAATACAAATATATAAATACTAATGAAGTTGGAAAATATGAAAGAGAGAAAGAGTAAACATAGATATAAATCAATATTAATTTAATAATTTCAAATACCTTCTACATTTATAAATAGATGCTAATTTAACACTTTGAAATACCTTCTCCATTTATAAATGTATTTTGAAATACCTTCTACATTTATAATTGTATAATATATGAAAGGGAGAGAAAGTAAACATGGGTATAAATCAAGATTTCAATTTAACAATTTGAAATACCTTTTTACATTTATAATTGAAAGTCCTTTCAAGCCTAAGCAAAATCATGTAATTTGTTTTACGAAGAAGACAATTCCCGCTTCCGTGTTCTATAAACCTACGAATTGAACTCGACGTGAATCGAACACGCAACTTCATCGCCCTTTTCTCGATATGGAGTCACGCTATACCTATGTTGCATGAGTTTCCTGAATCGTGGAGGTTTCCCCTCAAAATTAAAGAAACGAATAATCGAGAAACAGCAATAGTTATTATTAAATTTTAATTACATAATCTATCTCGTGGAATGTTGTAATGTGGCATATGGGCCTAATACTTTCAGTACATGTCAAAGGAGCATCAATGTTACTACAATTTTAAAAATCTCGAGCACATCATTTATGTGCTGGAGTTATCACAACGGAAAAACATTAAACAATTCACACACAAAGCAGATTTAAAAACCAAACATAAAGAACACAGCTTTTAACGTGGGTTCACCCAACCAATCAGGGCTACGCTCCAATTAACGGGCATCGGGCAATTCTTTTAATCAAACAGAGATTACAAACTCTCACACACTCTCCAAACAATCCGTATGGATACCTCGTTATATAGTCAAAGAGAATCTAACCGCCTCATAAATCCTCTCACATCAAATTTAGAATGCATTAACTCTCTCCCAACAACCTCGAGCTAATCTAGCAACAAATTCCTATTGTTGTCACACACCGAGATTTTTGCCTATTTTATTTAAACAAAATCAAAAATCTCAACAATCTCCACCTTGACAACAATTAGCCTGATGCCCTGTTCTTTATTATTTTATCTTTTCTGCAAGCCAAGAGAAGCCAAACACCAACGCAGCTTCTCCAACAAAATTGGTTTCGTGAACATGTCTGCACAGTTTTCCTTTGTATGCACCTTTTCAAGAGAGACTTCCCTTTCAGTGATAACCTGTCTTACAAAATGGTACTTAATTGGAATATGCTTTGATTTACTATGATAGGCCGGATTCTTAGCCAAATGTATTGCACTTTGACTATCACAAAGTAACCTGATGTTGTCCTGTAACCTACCAAACTCACCAAGCAAACCTTTCAACCAAACCACCTCTTTGCAAGCATGAGAAGCAGCAATGTATTCTGCTTCAGTAGTGGATAAAGCAACAATGTTCTGTAGCTTTGACATCCAGCTGATAGCTCCACCTGCAAGAGTAAAGACATACCCTGAAGTTGACCTTCTCTTATCCAAATCACCTGCAAAATCAGAATCAACATATCCACAAACATATTCACTACTCTTATTGTAAGTGATACAATAACTACTTGTGCCTCTCAAGTACCGAAGCACCCATTTCACTGCTGACCAGTGTTCTTTACCCGGATTTGCCATGTACCTGCTGACAACCCCAACTGCATGTGAAATATCCGGTCGAGTACAAACCATCGCATACATCAAACATCCTACTACATTGGCATATGGAATTCGAGACATATAATCCTTTTCTTCATCTGTATTAGGACATAAACCCGAAGAAAGCTTGAAATGGGAAGCGAAAGGGACTGACACAGGCTTCACTTTGTTCATACCAAACCTCAAAAGTATTTTCTCAATATACTTCTGTTGTGATAGCCACAGCTTACCATTGCTCCTGTCTCTGAAAATCTCCATGCCCAAAATCTGTCTTGCTGCTCCTAGATCTTTCATATCAAACGTCCTTGCCATCTGAGTCTTCAACTTGTTGATTTCTTCAACGCTTTTTCTTGCTAAAAGCATATCATCAACATACAACACTAAGATAATGAACATGCCATTACTTAACTGCTTAAAGTAAACACAATGATCATATTCACTTCTTATATATTTTTGACTCAACATGAAAGAATCAAATTTCTTGTACCACTGTCGAGGCGACTGCTTCAGACCATACAATGACTTCTTGAGCCTGCAGACAAATTTCTTATTGCGATGCTGAACAAACCCTTCCGGTTGTTCCATATAAATTTCCTCATCTAAATCTCCATCTAGAAATGCAGTCTTAACATCTAGTTGCTGTAATTCCAAATCAAGCAAAGCAACTAACGCTAACACAATTCGAATTGAAACTATTTTAACAACTGGTGAAAAAATCTCATGAAAATATATGCCTGCTTTCTGAGAAAACCCTTTTGCAACCAGTCGCGCTTTGTACCTGTCCTCCGTATCATTCACACCCCGTTTCAGCTTGTAAACCCATTTACACCCCACAATTTTCCTGTCTTTCGGAAGCTCAACCAGATCCCACGTGCCGTTCTTACTCAAGGCCATCATTTCGTCCTTCATGGCTGCTTTCCACTTGTCACTTTTCAAACCTTCTATAGCTTCCTGATAGCACAGAGGTTCATCGTCATTAGCAGTAAATGCAACTGAAGTAACATAATCATCATACCTTCTAGGAGCACGTTTTATCCTTGTAGACCTCCTTAAAGCTGTTTCTGGTTGACTACCATCTGTAGGAACTTCTTGCCGATCAGTATCTGAGACCTGTTCATGACCTACATCTGAACCCTGTTCATAATCTGATTCTGAAACCTGTTCATGACTAGAATCTGAACTATGGTCATCATGACTATCATTAGAAGTGTTGTCAAACTGAATGTGCTGAAAATCAAATACATCATCCTGTTTCAATCTACTATCTACATCTAACTGTACAAGAGAGGATTCATCAAACTTTACATCTCTGTTGATGATGATTTTGCGGGTAGTAGGATCCCACAATCTATATCCCTTTGTTCCAACACCATACCCAACAAAGATATACCTTTTAGACTTTGGATCTAACTTAGTTCACTGATGTTTAGGCACTAGAGCATATGCATCACAACCAAACACTCTGAGTTTAGAATAATCACAAGGGTGTCCTTTCCATACCTCTTGCGGAATCTTGCAGTCTATCGCCGTCGATGGAGATCGGTTTATCACATAACAAGCTGTTGCCACCGCTTCCGTCCACAACTCCTTCTGCAAACCAGCGTTACTCAGCATACTCCTTGCTCTCTCTAGAAGAGTCCTGTTCATGCGTTCAGCAACTCCATTTTGCTGAGGAGTATAAACCGTGGTCTTATGTCTCTCGATCCCCGCATCCTTGCAATAGCTGTCAAACTCCTTGGAAGTAAACTCACCACCATTGTCAGTTCTTAAACATTTTATTGTTCTACCAGTGTTGTTTTCTACCAATGCTCTAAACTGCTTGAAAACTGAAAAAACATCAGACTTTCTTTTCAACATGTAGACCCACACCTTCCTAGAAAAATCATCAATGAACGACACAAAATATGACGAGCCACCATATGACGCTGTAGGGGCTGGACCCCAAACATCTGAATGAATATAATCAAGTATTCCTTTACTAGTATGTTTGCCTGTTTTAAATTTTTGTTTACTTTGTTTTCCAAACAAGCAATGCTTACAGAAATCTAACTTTCCAGACCTTAGATTAGGAAGTAACTTGCGATCAGCCAAAATTTTCAAACCTCTTTCACTCATATGCCCTAATCTTTGATGCCATAAGTGAATGGAACTACTGTCATGTTCAGACACAGTAGACACAAAATCTGACCCTGTACTTCCTTCTAACTGAAACAGATTTCCTACTTTCTTAGCTTTCATTACTAGTAAGATACCTTTATAGATTTTCATAATTCCACCTTGAATTACAGTTTTATATCCATTCGTATCCAATGCTCCTAAAGAAATTAGATTTTTTCTTAAGTCTGGAACATGTCTCACATCTGTTAACAATTTAGTTGTGCCATCAAACATTTGCAGTTGTATGCTTCCTATCCCAACAATATTAGATGTGACATCATTACCCATGTACACGACTCCATCATTAACTGATCTATATGTCTTAAACCATTCTCTATGAATACACATGTGGTTTGATGCACCGGAATCTAACAACCAATGTTGACTATGATTTGACATATTAACAGACAACACTTCGTCGCTCATACCTGAACCAGATGCCGAACCTGTATCTGTCGCATTTGCCTCCTTCTTCTCTGTCGAAGAGTCTGCTTTTGAAGTTTGCTGCTGTCGCTTCCAGCAGTCCTTCTTTAAATGCCCTGATTTGCCACAAAACCAACACTTTACTTTTGTCTTCTTTCCTTTTGAACAAGAGTTGCTATGCTTACCCCCGGAGTGTCTCTCTCTCGAGCGACCTCTGGCCATCATTACCTCTGATGTAGAGGTGTCTGCATTCGACCTCTTCCTCGTCTCCTCAGACAATAAGGCTCCAACCACATCGTCCTCAAAATGGGCACTCTGAGTTTTCGCCATCTTGTAGCAACCAAAAAACACAATAATCTCCAAAAAACCAAATTTTAAATCAATGAAGTTTGTGTTTCAAAAAATGCCTTTGCCTTTAATACCATGTGTGAATTTGATACCAAATCGATTTTCATCTTTTTAAAAAACACCACTTCAAAATACCAAAACCTGCCCCCCATCGATTATGCATATCGATTTATATAGCACTTCATATAAATCTAAAAAAAAATGAAGTTCTTCATATGAAAATGGCATTACAATTTAAATAAACCTTCAAATCGATTTTAAAACCACCTCTTCCAAAATCGATTTATTCTTTTAAAAAAAAAAACGCCACTTCAAAAAATACCATATAACAATGGCAATTTAATAACATCGACTTAACACAAGGCCCATACAAATCGATTTAAAATGGCACTTCTTTAAAATCGATGGCATATAACTTCAAAACGATGGCATAATAATCGATTTAAAATATAATCGATTTATATATTTGACCTTACAAAACTCCAAAGTCGATTTGTTAAACCTCTTCAAACTACTCATACAAATCGATTTATTTTAATGGTCAAAACTCCAAAATCGATTTATAAAAAACTCCTTTGCTGTCATTCAAAAACAAACTTTTTGCTGTGGCTTAAATAAACGTTTTTGCTGTGGTTTTCTGTTTTAAATAAACGCGCTGGCAAAAAAAAAAAAACGCCGTAGGTGTTCAATGTTCAAACCACACTCACCAGCACAACGCAACAGCAGTTACCACTCCACGCAATACCACGCAATTTTGGTAAACGACCTCCACGCAGACCAGCAGCCGACAGTCAATACGCAGGTTTGAAAAAACGACCTATACGCTGATCTCTGGTTTGTTGGCCTCCACGCACAGAAACAAGCATAAACAAGCGATTTAAAGACATAAACCAGCGTTATGTAGACTCCACGCACAGAAACGCTTCTAGATATTGGCAACGAGCATTATCATAGTAACTTCACGTGAAGTCCTCCACCGCCATGCGTTCTTCGACCGGCGCGCTTCACACAGCACCAGCGCTCACTGTCCACGCAGTTTGGACAGCTCCAGCACTCACATTTCAAACGCAACGGTTTTCTTTACCAGCCAGATTTCAAACACAACCTACAAATATACTGTCGCCATTTTAAACATTCTATGGCACACCTTGCAGACGAGTTCTGCGTATCCTGGCAGAACAAGCACCAGCAGCCGACAGTCAATTGCCACAACCTCCAACGCCGCACCAAGCAACGCTCCAAAAGACTACGCTCCACGCAGCTTCTTCAGGCTCACACAACGCCTCCAACACGCTCCGATACCAATTGTTGGAGTTATCCCAGCGGAAATCATTAAACAACTAATACACAGCAAAAAACCATACACAGAAGAAGACACAGAGTTTAACGTGGTTCACCCAAACCTCCTGGGCTACGTCCACACAACATAGGCATCGACAGTCTTTATTAATCAAAACAGGAGATTACATAATTCCCACACACAAACCATCCGTATGAATACCTGTTATATAGCAGAGAGAATCAAACTGCCTCATAAATCCTCTCAACTCAAATTTAGGATGCATTAACTCCCTCCCAACAAACTGGAGCTAATCTAGGAACTAATTCCTAATTTTTGTCACCTACTGAGATTTTTCCTATTTTATTTAAAACAGAAAATCTCAACACTTTCAAAGGTGCAATGGTAAAAATTTATGTTTTTATGTATTATTTATTTATATGATGTATTGTTTAAAACTTCGTCAAAAGTTTTAAAATAAAGTTTTCCATTAAAGAGGTGGAACTCTACTTTTTAACATAATTGCTACCACATTTGAAAGCAATGCAAGTGCTCCTTGTCAATTTTATGATCTTCTCGATCACATTTAATAGTTTTAATAAAAATAAAATCACCTCGAACATTTTGTAAATTCTTTAATTATCTTTACAAATATACCTATACTCTGTATGTATTATTGGATAAGCTTAATTTTTATTTTTATTTTTAATTAAGTTAAATTTTGATAAATATTAAAATTAATTAACTAAACAAATAATTCATATTATATAATTTTCTGAAATTTTTTATCATATTTAAACATGATTTGTTTATATTATTAAGAATATTCTAAAATATTTTATTGACATTAAATTTATATTGTCTATTTAATAATTATTGATAATTAAATTAAGATTGTGAAATCTCTATATATAAAAATAGGGATTTCACAATCTTAATTTAATTATTAATAATTATTAGTTGGACAATATGGATTTAATGTCCATAGAATATTTAAAAACATTCTTAGTAGTATACACAAATAAAAGACTAAAAGATTTATTTTCAAAGTAGTTATTGTTTTTTTTTCTCTTTTAATTAAATTCATTAATTAAAGAAAGTGTCATATGAACAAGTGTCATATGAAATGAGTTTTAGTTTTGAGCCATGATATTGCCCATGGTATTGTAACAAAACCTACTTAATAGATGAAGAATCTCCATGATAAGGAGAAGGTGAACTTCCATAATTAGTAATCTTGTTACATGTTTTTTTTGGAATGTATATATATTTGATTTATGTATTAATTATTTTTATGGTTAACAATAGTAATTATTATTTTAAATGAAGTTAAAATGTAATTATTTTTTATGATTTTTTCAATTTTACTAACTTTAGATGTATGATGAAGTAAGTGTTTTAAAACTTATTATGAATTGATGTGTATCATCATTTACTAGAGCCATTTAATTTATATGGTTGTGATTGTCTTAAATATAGTTGAAAACTCCCTTTATTTTTCCAAGTAAAGGATTTTTTCATAAAATTTAAACTTAAACTAGTGCAATCATATAAATTAAATGGTTGGTAAATGTAAATAGTAATAATTTTCTTATAAGTATAATTTTTTTTACCCCATTATACATTTCAAGTTGGCTAAATTTAACTAAATTATAACTTTATTTAAATATATATATATATATTTGTTAGAAACTTGACTATACTCAGAGCGAGTAAGAGGGGTATGTGAGAGGGTGGGTTGAATCAATATAGTGCATTTTTGGTCATCAAATTTATGTTTTTACTTTTCTTTCTTATATTTATATGAATTATGAAATGAGAAACATTACATCATACGAAAAGCATATTTAACATGTAAACAATGTTCAACTACAACATAAGAATCATCACACAAAAGAAACACATGTGGATACCAGGTATAAGTGGTAACCCATAAAGGAAAAAACCATGAATTTCTTGTTGTTGTGATGCAAAGCAAGCATCCACTCCTTTGTTGTGAGGCTACAACCTCTCTTCTATTTTGCAGGCTACAAATTGTTGGAAGAACCCACTCCCACTTACAATAATTTTCTTCACGCTTCTACCTAAAGGATGCTCCTACCTCGATTTTCAAGATACAACTTGGTGGAATCACCCACTCTCGCTTATACAAACTTCAACATGTTGTTTATCAGGCTACCACCTAAAAGGAGAAAACAATCCCTTGATACATGAAATATTTAATGTGTTGGTTTACCTAGTGGCCCTTAAATCTAAATACCTCCATCTATTTGTCCTTATTTTGTACTTTGTCTCTTCTCTCTTAAAAACTACTTATCTTCTACTTATTCTCCTTATTTATGCATCAATCTACTCCTTTTCTTCCTTATGTTTTTGCGAGGTACTTAGGAACTAGGTATGACAAAAATCAATCTTCGAACCCTCTAACTAACCATTCTACCATTCAAAAGTACATATTTTTATTTACATAACTTGTTGGTCATTTTTATTCTATGTAGGAATTTGAAATGAAAGGTTGCCTCTTTGCATTCAAAATATTCGTTTCACATATTTCAAATTTTGAATCTCAAAAAATAATTTATGATCCCCCATATACTATTTAAAATATTAATATCAACCGCTTTAATGGTTGTACGGGCCAAGGATAAAACAATGCCAAACATTTACATCCCAATATCTTTATGCACCTGCATCACAACATCTTTATGCATCTGTACACTTTACCACATATTCCAAGAACACATTCTCATCCCAAGATCTGTAAGGCATTCACAACATTTGCAATACATCTGAAATACATTCACATCACAACATCTACAAGACCATACCTATGACGTACTTTACATCATCAACAATACATACATAGGGGAAACAATACATACTCAAATTTAAGACTCCAATAGTTGTACACTACATCAATAAAAGTAACACATAAAATCTTCAATACCCTTTTCCATCAATGACAATTTTTTCCAACATTATTGTGTAGAGAGACAAATTATACGAATGAGTATGAGGGCGATATGTGATTATGTTTGTGCTCAACACAGAGTTGACTCATGTACCTCTATTTTGAGGACTACAAAAACCTCCCTTTTTTCATTATTTAGTTTGTATAAAAGAAAGACAAAGGAACCATGTCTAAAAAAAATATTTTTATAATTATATAAATAAATCCTTTTACAAAGAAACAAAAATAAAGAAATTAATTAAAATACTTAAGGCAATTTTGGAAATTGGGAGGTCAGAACATTTTAATTCTCAAAATGATAAAGAAGTACCTGAATTTTGACCTCCCGACTACTTGATCACTCTAACCTATCATAGTCAGGAGTCAAACCTAAAAATATTTTTTTGTGAATAACCTTTCCATCCCACCGACCTCACCATCATCCTAAAACTCGACACAACCTTAAGTAAGAGTCAAAACAAATAAACACATAAAGAATTTTGGAAATACTTTCCGACCTCTTGACCCTTCGACTTGTGACTACCCCGACTGTGAATAAAATAAATTTTTTTTTTAATTAAAGCACTTGATATTATTTTTGAAGTTTTAATGTTTTTCAATAGATTGCACTGGTTAGTCACATTTCTTTCTAAATTTTAGATATAATATTTTCCTGACCTTGACCTCCGGACCTTGTGTCATTTTTAGAAAAATAGTTAAAAGTCTTGTCACATTTATTTTGAACTCAATACATGTCATTTGATTTAAACATTCGAAATTCTAAAATTTAATCTGAGATTATCAAATATTTTCCCCATACGTGTTTTCAATTTTTTTTATTTTTTCATTAACATCTCGTCTCATCTGTTCTTCTAAGCCACAATTCGAATATTACGTAACCATATCACCAAAGAGATAAATCAATAACTTCAAAATTAATGTCTTCAAGGGGGAAACCTCCTTAACATCACATAAACGAAAATTCTTGAATGATACAAATAATAAGACCTCCTTGATATATATAGGAGTCTAAGGGGTCACAATATAATGAAAGCCTACATAACAATAATAATCTAATGATGCAACAATAACAGTAGCGGGCTTCAATGTGGCAAAAAAATAACAACACGGGGGATACATGTACACTACAATAACAATAGGGGGCATATACTAACAATAAAAATAAGGGTAATACACTAGTATTATAGGGACCTAACATGCCCCTCTCCTTTAAAAAAATGTTGTCCTCAATTCTTGAGTAGTTCCATATGCTTGTGCATAAAATTCTCATCCTCCCATGTTGAGACTTCAATGGTTAAGTTATTCCAGTTGATGAGATACTTTAAAATTAATTGATTCTGTAGTTTTTCGGTTGCTGTTTCTATGACTGCTTCAGGCTCAAATATTATTTTTCCTTCTTTGCCAATTTCCTGCAACACTTTCTGAACTAAGAGCTTGTCACCAATAACCTTCTCTAAGCATGAAACATGGAAAGATGGGTGTACTCGAGAATATGCAGACAACTCCAATTTGTATGCCATAGTACCAATATTTTGTAACACCTTGTAAGGACCATAGTACTTGGGTGATAATTTATTATCCTTTTTGGCTTGCTTGAGGGACATTTGTTTGTATGGTTATAGTCGTAAAAATACAGAGTCAATGTAGTATCCCTATTTTTATTCTTTTATATAGACAGTTAATAATCCTAAAGGTCAAGTGGACCTAAGGGAAACTATATGTGGAAATATTATTTTTGAAATAAATAAATGTGAAATTTTATTATTGTGCAAAGACTAGAGTAAATTGCAGATCAGGATTTCAAATTCATGAGAATGGAATAGAATCCTAAGACTTTCCCAAAATTATCCAAAAATCCTTGGAGAAAAATAAAATAAAATAAAAATATTAGATGGGAGATAAGAATATAATGAATGCCTTAGTAAAGTAAAAATTTACTAAGAAGAGGTGGAAATAAAACTAGAAAGAGGAAAAACTAGTTTTAAAGAAGATTTTGTGGTAAAAACAAAAGTAAAGCTTAGGCTAAGGGAAAAAAAACATCCCAAATTAACTAGATGTAGTTATGGAAACATGTTGAGGGAAATAAATTTTAAATAAGCTATTCCTAGTGAGACAAGGGGTTGTCGACACAGAGGAAGAATTGGTCATTGCTCGGGGGGAGCCGTGGATTAAGCTCAAGGTTCAGAGGCAAATAGTATTTACCAGATTGGTATGCACATTCTGTGAAGTTTTGTGGTTTATATTGTTGTTAAAAATTATATAATTATGATGTAGTTAGAAAGGAATATATTTTATAAATTGTGGCTAAAACTTCTGTAGATTTATTTTTATAACTTATGGGTAACATGCTGTGATTAGTTCAGAAACAAATAAGTGCCATATGTATTTAAAAAATATTAACCATAGGAGTACGGTTAATGTTTCTCTATAGTTACATAGATAAAATTTAATTTAGGGACAAATAGACAGAATCTCTAAACCCTGGGTAAGGGTCTAAATATTTTTTTTAAGTCCATCTAAATATTAGAATTTTCATTGAATAATTCAGTATAATTACCATGAAGAAAATAAAACTCAGCTATAGGAATAACAGATGAAATTCTAAATAGAAAATAGTTTAGATACATAACATGAAAATAAATACAATACTGAATGATGAAAAAACACTTCAGATTTAAAGTTAATTAGAAGTATAACATGTTGTAAGTTAGGAAAAAAATTCTATTCCATGCATATTCCGTCATACAGTGATAAAAATGTACTCAATAAAAATGTATTAAATTACATATAACATTATTTTACAGATATGAACATCCTCTATTGGAGATGAGGACTAAAAAAACTTTATAAACCATTCCAAGATGTAAATTTTATACAATAGTTAATTACAAAGTATTTGGGTTATCACACAATATCCAAATACAAAGTATTAAAGAGAAAATTTTAAATGGACAGAAGGGTGGTATAGCTTTCCATTTTTGTAGTGACCAACCTGAAATAAGTGGAGTAAATTGTCATATCTTCTAACAGTTGACCATAAAGGAATTTTAGTCGAAAGTCAAATTAATAAAACCAACCTGCAACCAAACATATGGGTTGAAGTTAGAAAATAAAATTTAGGAAACAAAACAAGAAAAACATATTAATTACACATGTAATATAATATTAATAATACTTGTAAAAGTAGCTTCAAGGTTGAAGGTATTCCTGTATAGATTCATTAACAAAAAGTTAATACAAGAAGATGCAGAGAACAAAATTAAATTCGTATTTGAAATCTAATGCAAAGAAGTTGAAAAACCTATACTGACCTAAGGAAATAGTTGTATCCTCATACAACTAGAATTGAAATAGTTCAGGAAGGTGTCAAATCTAGAAAAGAGGTTTTTCCAAAATTAGACTCGGAAGAAAAGGATTATAAAAATTATTTATAATCAAATGTTGTAATTCAATAAGTCTAAATGAGTAGAGTGTAAAATGAATTAAAAATATACTTCTGATATTTTAAGAAGAGGGAATTTCAATTCAGAAAATACATCATTTTATAAGGGTTAAAATTCTGTTATACATGGTTGAAGCATGCATATGAAAAATAATTTTAATTTCCGTATAATATTACAGATTTATGTTCAAATGAATGAAAAAGGAGGAGATCAAAGAGTCATTGTTAAAGACAATGTAAATTTGGAAAATAATGTGAACTGGAGTTCCAATTAAAATAGGAAAGGAACATATCATAGAGAAGGCACAAAGTATACCTCTGTCAAACCGAAACTGAGATAAATGAATTTGAATTGCACATAAGAAGTTCAATAATACGAAATGAAAGAATTCTTACCAAGGCAAAAGCCATAATATTCTCTAGTGGAGTATGCTCATACCATGAAAGCCTCACTGTCAAAGTGAAACCAAATTTGAATATATCGATATATAGAATAAATTGAACAAATTGAGAAAGGGAGAAATAGACAAGAGAGAAGTATACAACACTGGAAGTGGTAACGATATTGTTATAATCTTGTTACAAATTTCACAATGTATCTTAAGAATTTCATTTTGAAGATGTAAATGTATTAATCAGATAAAACCTAATTCTGTGAAGAATTCATACACAACCTTTATAAAACAATAACTATGAGTAATCCAAATTTTCGGGAAAAATCGTATTAAAATAAACGTTAATGGAAAGGATGTGTTAAACCTTCAATAAATCATTAACAAACCTTCTGTGGAAATTCAAAACCAATAAAAAATTAGGGAAAGTTCCCAAGTCGAAAAAACAGGGAGACGCTGAAATAATTAACACAGAGAAATGACTAGCTATGGGATGAAGTGATTCAATTGGGGAAAAATCTGTTTTACCCATATGAAATGGGAGTTTTTGAACAAACGAAACGTAATTACATTGAGCACTCATAAATTAATTATAAGAAATGAGATAATACGGATTTTAATAATACTAACTTGGACCACCGAGAAATTAAAAATCAAGACGAAGTTGAAACCCTTATTAAAATGAATGAAATTCAATGATGGAATAAGGGCATAATAGGTGAAGCCATTACCTCTTCTCTGGCCGTAGGGAAAGAAATTATAAACAAAAGGGAATTTATTTATACCTTTAATGCATTAAAATTACTATAATGATATGTAAAAGCCAACATTAGTAATGCCAGAAAAGGGAGAAATGTAATAAAAATGTAGGATTGTCTATGAATGGGATAGGTAAAATCAAAGTAAGGTTAAAAATAGTCTTTTTACATGAATAACCAAGTTAATAAGCAAGCAGAACCTTCAATTGAATTCTAATAAATTCACGCATGAGAGGATGAGTATGGTGAGGAGGAAAAGAAAAATATTCTAACCTAATTTTATATGAAACTCATCGCAAGACATTGGAGAAAGGTTATTTGTGTGTGGCTCACACCAGAGGCAACTCGAAAAAATGAAGAACAACAAATGAAACAATGAAATCAAACCCTAAGTCATTCAAAACTTTGATAAATTGTGGAGTGATCACCACTATTGAGGCTAGGTGAGATCGACCCTACACATGTCCTTAAACGTATCAAGCCCACGTGACCTTGAGATGAGAAGGTGCTGCCAATAAATGGGTTGAAATCTTAAAACGATAAGTGGTAAATGCAGTAAGGTGAAAATCTCGTCAATCATAATTTCCAAATATCTCAAGTTTGAAAATAATTAATTAACACCATGATACTATGTAAAATTTTATGGATAGAATCAAATGATATGTCTATAGTATACAAATTAAACATTTCAATTTTTGTAAAGTTCTGTAGGGTGAACATACATTTCGTTAAAGTAAATGTTGCTAATACATTATACATATATCTAACCTTTCCTTAAGTATAAGTATGGTTAGGTAGGATACATGAATTTAGTGGAAAATCATAAGGAGTTGTAATATCATTAGACCCTAAGAACTTTGCATTAGTGGAAGTACATATATGTGTTAGGGTGACATATATATATATATATATATATATATATATATATATATATATATATAATGTATTATCAATTAAAATTATTATATATTAGTTTATTAAAGTCTGTCCCAAGAAAAGAACAAAATTTCTCCCATTATTATAATGGTGACATAAAAGAAAAGAATAAGGCATACAATAGTTCAATTTCATAGAAGGAATATGTATACAAGTCAAAGGAAGAGGAGTTACTTGTTAAATAAATGGAATAGATCACCTTAAAAACATTCATGGTAATGGATGTATTTTATTAAGTAAAAAGTAGAAATAAATGACCAGATAGAGGTAATGAAAGAAAAAAAATTCAACAACGTCAATCTGTAAGGTTGTACTGTAATTGTAAATATTCAATGACGAAAGTGATGGAAAATAATTCTGAGAAATACATGAAATAGTATAAATAGATTTTTTTTTTTTTTTGGGTAAGTTGGAGTTGTTACAAATGGTATGAGAGCCCATGTTGAAAAATTTGGGCCTATGTGTCCCAACACAGGAATTTTCTTTTTTTTTTTGCTGTGATAGACAGGTAAATACATTTTTTTTCATACACTAATTTAATTTTGTGCGCAGTTATTGAAGTGTAGAAATAATTACATTGTTGTTATGAATAACGAAGAAGATTTGTACGTGGATCTGGGGGGTGAGCGAGACCCACCTGATCAAAATGCTCAAATGCTGGAAATGATAAGGAATATGAAACACGAAATGATTCAGCTAAGGACTAGCAATGAATGATTTTTGCAGGCCAGCAACGACCAAGAGAGGTTGATAAGGGAATTAAAATCTCTCTCTAGTCATAAAAGTGAAGACCAAGCAATAAAGAGAAAAGAAACTGAACCCAACTTAGAAGGGTCAGAGAGTGGGGAAGAATTTGGATCTAAATCCAAAAAGAAAAAGGAGTTGCAAGGGGAATTCCGCAAAATAAAACCTCCAACCTTTGATGGGGAAAAGGAGGAGGATGCAGAAGCTTGGCTCTTGAACATGGTCAAATACTTCCAGGTATATGAATACAAAAGTAATTTGAAAGCTAGATTGGAAATTTAGCAACTGCAGGGTAAAGCCACAGTTTGGTGGGAAGAGACAAAAATTGTACATGTGCTGGATGAAAAAATGGTTACATGGGAAGAATTTCAAGCGAAGTTCAAATCTAGATACCTTAATGAGAGGTATTATGATGATAAATAAAAGAAATTTCATGATTTGAGATTAGGACAACTCACTATTGATGAATTTGTTACAAAATTTATAAATTTACTTTGATATTTCCCTTATATTAGGGAAGAAAATGCAAAAGTACAATATTTTTAAATTTCTTACCTACCATCTATAAAGAAAAAATTGAATTTGATAATCCAAAAAAAATGGATGAAGCTGTTAGAAAAGAAAGGTTATGTTACCGACAGTTTAAATGCAGAAATGATGAGCTGAAAAACTGGCAGAATAAAGAAAAGGGGAAGGGGAGTCAAGCATAAAAGGATCAAAACAAGCCTATTTGAAGAAATTTGGGAAAAAACACCAGCGAAAGAAGTTTAAAAGAGTGGGGAAAAAATATCGCACAATCCTGCACCAGTTCCAAGCCAATGGAAATAAACAACAAAAGAGAAGGAGTGGTAAAATTGAAAGAACCATTAAAATTTTGGTGTTGTGGAGAGCCTCACGTGTTGCAGGATTTCCCACACAACACTAGAACAATCCAGAATATTCAAGCAGTATGAGAAACAACTACAGTAAATGACGTTGCTCGCAATATTCCTAGGATCAGTGCTGCATTAGAAGACCGATAGGCTAAACACTAGTCAACAATGATAGAAATTGAAGGTATGATTGTTGAACAACCTATTTCTGTTTCAATAGATCAAGGAGAAAATTTAAGTTATATCATCCCTCAGATAGTTGAAAAGTGTAAGTTAAAATTGAAATTATTTTAGCAATCATGGTTAGTGCAGCTAGCTATAGGAACAAAGAGAAAAGTGACACATAAAATTCCTAAAACTGTTGTAAATTTAAATGGATATCAAACTGAACTCCATTTAAATATTCTCCCTCTAGGATCATATGATCTATTAGTATGAATGGTCTGGCTAGAAAAACATAAAGCAATAGTAAATAGCTTAGATAAAACAATACATTCACAAATGATGTAGGAAAATTTGTAATAGTTAAAGGGAAACCAAAACCAATATATGTCAGACAGATTTATGCATTACATTTAAAAATAACAGCAAGAAAAGGCTTTCAAGTGTATGCTGTAAAAGTGGAATATTTGGGATAACAAACAGAAAAAGAGGTTGTAGAAAACTTATAAGTAATCAGAGAATTCAGGGATGTATTCCTAGAAGAAATCCCCCATCTACCCCCAAAAAGGGACATTGAATTTTCAATTGAAGTAGTACCATGAGCTACCCCAGTTTCTAGAGAACCATATAGAATGAGTATTCCTAAAGTACTAGAACTGAAACTTCAATTGCATAATTATTAGACAGAAGGTACATAAGACCAAGTGTGTCTCCTTGGGGAGCACCAGTATTGTTTGTAAAAAATAAATATGGCACTTTCAGGATGTGTATAGATTACAATAAGTTGAATAAGTTAACTATGAAGAACATATATCAAGTTACAAGGATAGACGATATATTTAATCAAGTAAGAGGAGCCACCATATTCTCAAAAATTGATTTGAGATCTGGATATCACCAACTCTAGATTAAGGATGAAGACATCAAAAAAACAACATTCATAACTAGATATTGACACTATGAATTTGTAGTCCTACCCTTTGGACTTACAAATTCCCCTGCTACATTCATGTGCTTAATGAATAGTGTTTTGTATAAATATCTAGACAAGTTTGTATTAGTGTTCATAGATGACATTTTGGTATACTCCAAAAAATGAAAAACACCAAGAACATCTAATAATAGTATTGCGAACCCATAAAGAACATCAATTATATGAAAAAGTTAGCAAATTTGATTTTTATATATAAAAAAATTCAATATATGGGTCATATGATTTCTAAGGATGGATTAGCGGTAGATTCAGAAAAGGTACAAGAAATCATGAATTTGCTTGTACCCACAAATGTACTAGCAATACGATCATTCATTAGCATTGTTGGATATTCCTGTAGATTTGTGGAAGGGTTTTTTGCATTAGTTTATTCTATTACTTCACTATAGAAAAAAGGAGTAAAGTTTGAATGGACAACAAAGTGTCAAAGTAGTTTTAATCAATTAAAACTGAAATTAACTACTGCACCTATACTGAAATTACTGATCCAAACAAGGAATTCGTTGTATGTACAGATGCTTGTATAGAGGGGCTAGGATGAGTATTACTGCAAGATAATTAGTAATATATTATGAATCATGAAGAGTAAAGAAAAATGAATAGAATGATGCAGTATATGATTTAGAACTAGTTTTTGTTATACATGCATTAGAAATGTGGAGACATTATCTATTGGGAAAGAAATTCATATTAATGACAGATCACATCAGTTTGAAATACTTCTTTACTCAACCAGTTTTAAATTCTAGGCAAGCCCGGTTGTTAGCTTTCCTTAGTGATTTTGATATGGAAATCAAACACATTAAAGGAAAGGAAAGAAAAATTGTTGATGCTTTCAGTAGAAATCCTCATCAAATTTTGACATATGCATGGAGTAGTGTAAAGTTTGATGTATAAGAATAGATTCAGGGAGTGTTGTTGCAAGATCACCAATATGTAAAATTGCAAGAAAAATTACAGCAAATTGAAGTTGCAGGATATACCATAAACCAACAAGGATTGGTTTATTATAAGCAAAGACTATATATTCCTAATGTAACCTCTTTTAAATAGGAAATATTAGATGAATATCATAAGAGACCTTATGCAGGTCATCCTAATTATCAAAAGATGATTTCAACATTGAGAAAAAACATGTTTTGGCCAGGCATAAAGAAAGATACAGTTGATTATTTGGCAAGGTGTTTGGAATGTCAAAAGGTAAAAGTAGAACATCAACATCTTAGAGGACTATTGAATCCTCTCCCAATTCCAAAATGGAAGTGAGAAGTTGTTTAAATAGATTTCATTACCGGATTACCACGAACTAACTATTAACATGACTCTATAATGGTGGCAGTCGACACTCTAACTAAAACATCACACTTTTTGCTGGTACAATCTACTTTTGGCACAACACTAGTGGCCAATGTGGTCATTAAAGCAATCATTAAACTACATGGAATTCAAAAAATGATTATCTTTGATAGAGATGCCAAATTCACATCAGCATTTTGGAAAACTTTGTTTGGAGGAGTGGGTACCAAGCTGAACTTTTGTACCACTTACTATCCTCAAATAGATGAATAGATTGAAAGAAAAAATAAAATTTTGGAAGACATGTTGCACATGTACCTGATGGACAGACCCACTAAGTGGGAATATTTTCTACACTTGGTAGAGTTTTCTTATAATAATAGTTATCAAGATTCTATTAAGATGAGTCCTTTTGAAGCTTTGTATGGCAGAAAATTTCACACTCTTCTCAGCTAGAGTCAATTAATGGACAAATTAATCCTCGAACTAGATGCATTACATGAAATGGAACAAAGTGTGAAGAGAATTTAGAAAAATATTAAAGTTGCTCAAGATCATGAAAAGAGTTATGCAGACAAGAAAATAATTCACAGAGAATTCAAAGTGGGAGACCATGTTTATCTGAGAATTAAGCCTCACAAAAGTGCATTGTATGAACGTAGTTGTGCTAAGTTAGCACCACACTACTGTGTACCATTTGAAGTTTTAGAGACAGTGGGGCCAATAGCTTATAGATTAGCTCTACCTAGTCATATTAAGGTTCATAATGTTTTTCATGTTTCCTTATTGAAGAAGTTTGTACATGACCCTACTCATGTGATTGATTGGACTGTGATACAGGTGGAAAAAAAAGGAGAATTTCTTCTAGAGCCACTTCGTATACTGGAGCGTGAAAAAATCTTGATCGGGAATAGAACGGTAGCTCGGGTGAAAGTGCAGTGGAGGAACTTTACACCTGAAGAAGCTACTTGGGAGCGAGAATATGAGATGAAAGAAAAATATCCATCACTGTTTGAGGAATAAGCATAAATAATTTCAACACCAAGGACGGTGTTTTGTTTTAGAGGGGGAATATGTAATATCCCTATTTTTCTACTTTTATATAGACAATTAATAATCCTAAAGGTCAAGTGGACCTAAGGAAAAGCTATATGTGGACATATTATTTTTGAAATAAATAAATGTGAAATTTAATTATTGTGCAAAGACTATAGTAAACTGGAGACCAGGATTTCAAATCCATGAGGATGGAAAAAAATCCTAAGACTTTCCCAAAATTCTCCAAAATTACTTGGAGAAAAATAAAATAAAATAAAAATATTAGATGGGAGATAAGAAACTAATTAATGCCTTAGTAAAGTGGAAAGTTACTAAGAAGAGGTGAAAATAAAACTAGAAAGAGGAAAAGCTAGTTTTAGAGAAGATTTTGTGGAAAAAATGAAAGCAAAGCCTAGGCTAAGGGAAAACAACATCCCAAATTAACTGGACGCAGTTATGGAAACATGCTGAGGGAAAGAAAACTTAAATAAGCTATTCCTGGTGAGACAAGGGATTGTCTACACAGCGGAAGAATTGGTCTATGATCAGGGGGAGCTATGGATTAAGCTTAAAGTTGAGAGGTAAATAGTATTTACCAGATTGGTATGCACATTCTGTGAAGTTTTATGGTTTATATTGCTGTTAGAAATTATATAATTCTGATGTAATTATAGGGGAATATATTTTATAAATTGTGGCTGAAAGTTCTGTAGATTTATTTTTATAACTTATGTGTAACATGATGTGATTAGTTTAGAAACAAATAAGTCTCATATGCATTTAACAGAGATTAACCATACGAGTACAATTAATATTTATGTATAGTTACATAGACAAAATTTAATTTTGGGACAAATAGAAAGAATCTCTAAACCCTAGGAGGGTCTAAATCTGTTGTTTAAGTCCATTTAAATATCAGAACTTTTACTGAATAATTTCAATATAATTACCATGAAGAAAATACAACTCAGATATAGGAATAACAGACGAAATTCTAAACTGAAAATAGTTTATATACATAGCATGAAAATAAATAAAATTCTAAATGATGAACAACCACTTAAGATTTAAAGTTAACTAGAAGTATAGCATGCTGTCATTTAAGAAACAATTTCTATTCTATGCATATTCCATCATACATTGATTAAAATGTACTGAACAAAAATGTATTAAATTACATATAAGAGTCCTTTACAGATATGAACATCCTCTAGTGGAGACGAGGAATAAAACCACTTTATAAACCATTCTGAGATGCAATTTTTGTATAACAGTTAATTATAAAGTATCTCGGTTATCCCACAATATCCAAATTCAAAGTATGAAAGTGAAAATTGTAAATGGACAGAAGGGTGGTATAGCCTTTCATTTTTGTACTGACCAACCTGAAATAAGTGGAGTAAATCGTCAGATCTTCTGACAGTTGACTATAAAGGAATTTTAGTGGAAAATCAAATTAATAAAACCAACTTGCAACCAAACATATGGGTTGAAGTTAGAAAATAAAATTTAGGAAACAAAACAAGAAAAACATATTAATTATACAAGTAATATAATATTAATAATACGTGTAAGAGTAGCTTCAAGGTTGAAGGTATTCTTGTATAGATTCATAAACAAAAATTTAATACAAGAAGATGCAATTAAATTCGTATTTGAAATCTGATGCAAAGAAGTTGAAAAATCTATACTGACTTGAGGAAATAGTTGTATCCTCATACAACTAGAATTGAAATAGTTGAGGAAGATATGCCAACTTTGGAAAAGAGGTTTTTCCAAAATTAGACTTCGAAGAAAAGGATTATAAAATTTATTTATAATCAAATGTTGTAATTCAATAACTCTAAATGAGTAGAGTATAAAATGAATTAAAAATATACTTCTGAGTTTTTAAGAAGAGTGAATTTCAATTCAGAAAATAGATCATTTTATAAGGGTTAAAATTATATTATACAAGCTTGAAGCATATATATGAAAAATAATTTTAATATTCTGTATAAAATTACAGAGTTATGTTAAAACAAATTAGAAAGGAGGAAATCAAAGAGTCATTTTTAAAGACAATGTAAATTGGGAAACTAACGTGAACTAGAGTTCCAATTAAAATAGTAAAGGAACATATCATAGAGAAGACACAAAGTATATATCTATCAAACTGAAACTGAGATAAATGAATTAAAATTTCATAGAAGAAGTTCAATAATACAAAATGAAAGAATTCTTACAAAGGCGGAAGCCATAATATTCTCTAGTGGAGTACGAAGTAGGAGTATGCTTGTACCATGAAAACCTCAATGTCAAAGTGAAATCAAATTCGAATATATCGATATATAAAATAAATTGAAGAAATTGAGAAATGGAGAAATCGACAATAGAGAAGTATACTACAGTGGACGCAGTAACGATATTCTTTTAATCTCATTATAAATTTCATAATGTATATTAAGTAGTTCATTGTGAA
This sequence comes from Pinus albicaulis, assembly GCA_034641835.2. Classification (NCBI taxonomy): domain Eukaryota; kingdom Viridiplantae; phylum Streptophyta; class Pinopsida; order Pinales; family Pinaceae; genus Pinus; species Pinus albicaulis. The sequence goes on along the minus strand of JAXQQM020073359.1, from coordinate 37,625 downwards.
GATGTAAATGTATCAATCAAAGAAAACCCAATTCTATGAGGAAATTGATACACAAACTTTATAAAACTATAATTATGAGTAATCGAAATTTGGGGAAACATCATATTCAGATAAAATTTAATGGAAAGCATGTGTTAAAACTTTAATAAATCATTAACCAATTTTCTGTGGATATGCAAAACCAATAAAAAATTAGGGAAAGTTCCCAAGTCGAAAACACAGGGAGACATTGAAATAATTAACACAAAGAAATGACCGGCTATGGGACGAAGTGATTCAATTGGGAAAAACTCCGTTTTACCCATACGAATTGGGAGTTTTTGAACATAAGAAATGTAATTACAGTGGACACTCATAAATTAATCATAATAAATAGGAGAATACACATTTTAAGAATACTAACTTGGACCACCGAGAAATTAAAAATCGGGACAGAGTTGAAACCCTGTATTAAAATGAATTTTTTTTTAATGATCGAATAAGGGAATAACAGGTGAATCCATTACCTCTACTCTAGGCGTAGGGAAATACTTTGTAAAAAAAATGGAATTTAGATATACCTTTAATGCATTAGAAATCATGCAACGATATGTAAAAGCCAACATTAGTAGTGCTAGAAAAGGGAGAAATGTAATAAAAATGTAGGACTATCAACGAATGGAAAATATAAAATTGAAGTAAGGTTAAACAAAGTATTTTTACCTGAATAAGAAAGTTAATCAGCAAGAAGAACCTTCAATTGACTTCTAGTAAATTCACGAATGAGCAGATGAGTATGGTGAGGAGGAAAAGAAAACTAGTCTAACCTAATTTTCTCTGAAACTCATCGTAAAACACTAGAGAAAGGTTCTATGTGTGTGGCTCACACCATAGACAACTTGAAAAAATTAAGAAAAACAATTGAAACAATGAAATGAAACCCTAATTCATTCAAACCATTGATAAATTGTGGAGTGATCACCACCATTGACGCTAGGTGAGATCAAACCTACGCATATCCTGAAACGTATGAAGCCCATGTGACCTTCAAGTGAGAAGGTATTTCCAATAAATGGGTTGAAATATAAAAATGAGAAGTAGTAAATGTAGTATGGTGGAAATCTCATCAATCATAATTTCCGAATATCTCAATTTTGAAAATAATTAATTAACACCATGATACTATGTCAAATCATATGGATGGAATCAAATGATATGTCCATAATATATAAAGTAAACATTTCAATTTTCGTAAAGTTCTGTAGGGTGAATATAAATTTCATTAAAGTAAATGTTGCTAATACATTATACATATATCTAACCTTTCCTTAAGTATAAGTATGGTTAGGTAGGATAAATGTATTTATTGTAAAAGCATAGGGAGATGTAATATATATATATACCCTAATAAATTTGCATTGGTGTAGGTACATATATGTGTTAGGGTGACATATAAAGCGTTATATATATATATATATATATATATATATATATATATATATATCAAAGATTAAGGTCTATTCCAAGAATATAAATAAAATGAGTTATAATCGTATTAGGACTAGGAAATAAAAAGAGTAAGGCATACAGTAGTTCAATTTTCATAGAATGAATATGTATACAAGTCAAAGGAATAAGAGTTCCTTGTTAAATAAATGGAATAGATCAACTTAAAAACATTCATGGTAATGAATGTAGTTTATTAAGTAAAAATTAGAAATAAATGAACATATAGAGGTAGTGAAAGAAAACAAAATCAACGTCGTCAATATGTAAGGCTGTACTATTATTGTAAATATTCAATGAAAAAAGTGCCAGAAAAGAATTTTGAGCAATATAGGAATTACTATAAATAAATTCTTTTCTTTTTTTGGGTAAGTTGGAGTTGTTATATTTGTCTACATCAAAACTTATTTCACATTATTTTTTACCTTCCTATTGTTTCATTCGATTCTACGCCAAAGTGAGGTTATCCTTTAAGGGTTAGAGAACTTGTTGTTGATGCTCAAAGTGATCTTCCACTACTTGAACCTTAGAATTTTCTCTTAAATATTTTGTAATGAATGGTGGATGATATCCATAAAGTTCCAAGGTCGTGGAGGCGGCGTAGTGGTAAAGTCGGCCTCGTAATGACGGACCGGTCTTGTGTTCGATCCCGAGCAAGGCCGCAGATCGTCGTGCGAGTAGTTAGTCTAAACCGGGCCAAGCCCACTACCTTTACGCCGGATGCGGCTGAATGAAAGTATTAATGGGCCTCCGGCACCCACGCAGCTCCCAAGACTGTATGCGTGCCCAGCCCACATGGCCTCGCGTGTTCACAGTCCTCGCGACATTAATACGCCTCGGAAGCATCACAATGGTATTAACTGCTCCTTCAATCTCAGGTTTACGGCGGTGTATTTGGTTTTGGCTTTCACGATGGAAGAAAGGCAGACAGACGAAAGCCATTCGAGAATTTTACTCCCGTTCAGAAGCTACTGCCCACCTGGGGCGGCAATTTCCAGTTGCAGGACGAACACAGGGCGTCGATGCAGTGTTTGGGCTTGTCTGGAGACAGAGCCGGGCTTTCACTTCTCCAACAGTCCTTGCTGCGGAGCTTGTGCCTCTTCTGGTTTTTCGACAGCCACCTTCACAGGTATTCCGTCCTCATCCAATCTCAATTTGAATTTTCAGACTCTTCGCTCCTCTGGTCATCGCCCTTTCAATTCTTCTGCCTACCTGCACGGGCAGAGCCATCCTTCTCCCGAACCCCCTTCTGGCGGGCCTTGTTTGCGTCATTTGTTGTTTGTCATGCCCCGATTACGACAAAGAATGAGGCCTCGTCGAGGCGTGAGTCGCGGGCGCTCTACTGGCACTCCTCCTCTGCCCCACTCTGAGCTCAGCTCCTCCTCGGATGGAGATGACCATACTCCCCCGCTCTCCTCACGTGGTGGTCGACGTAGAGGCAGGGGTAGGGGCAGCCTCGTTGGCAGAGGACGTGGAGGGGCGCAGAACATCAGAGATGCTTCTGACATTCCTGTTGCTCATTCTGAGCCTTGCGGCCTTTCCCCTCCTCCGAATATTCCTAATCCTCCCTGTCACCCCCTTCCCTCAGCAACTCTCGCCCATCCTGGTCAGCCCTCTCCTTCTTTCAACAGGGTTCGTGGCTCCACCATCAGGCAGACCACTCAGAATGCGGAACTTCGCTTCCACTGTACTTCTTTTGATTCCATCATCACTACCCTCATTTCTGTATCTCTCCGTGAGGAAATTCCCCCCTCTGCTGTCCCCCCCCCGACTCTTGACCCTCGCCCCATTCCTACCCCTTACGCAGAGGTCAGCACTGAAGCTCAGCGCCAGAACATGAACTCTGATGGCCAGGAAGGACAAGAAGACAGCAGCACAGGAAATGAATATGCTTGCAGGGTGGAAGAGGAACCACTGTCCTCTGAGGACAAGAGCTGACTCCATAGGCTCAATCTTTGCTGGTTTTATCATAATTTACTGTATTAGATGCTCACTTGTTGAGCATACTGTTGTTTCTTGCTATGTTTTTAAGGTTATTTACATGTTTTGCTTAAGTCTCTGGCCGGTTTCCCTTCTATGGGCGGCCCAACTACTGATGTTTAATGGGTCGGTTTCCCACTCTGGGCGGCCCCGAATTCCACAGGACAGCAGAGTTAATCAACCCAGACTGTCTGGCTCTCATAGCAGCAGTCTTGGCAGTTTTGTACTAGTATTTTCATAATTAATAGAATTAGCCCTATTTAGAAAAAAAAAAATATCCATAAAGTTCCATAAATGGGGTCATTTTTGTTGTAGTACGGAAGGAAGTGTTATACCACCACTGAGATAGAGGTAACTACTTGACACATTGTGTTTATTTATCATATATAAAGAAATGAAGATATCCTTCCAAACATTTGTTCATTGTTTTAGTTTTCCCGTCAGATTGAGAATGATGAGATGAACTATGAGCTAATTGTGTACCGAGACAAGAAAATAATACCTTCCAAAATTTTCTAGTGAAAATGGGATCTTTGTCACTTAAAATAATATTTGGGTTTCCATATAGCTTTTAAATTGTTTCCATAAATGTAGTAGAAACTGTATTGGCTTTAAAAGGATGAGATAATGCACAAAAGTGTGGATACTTCGTAATTGTATCAAATACCACCATGATGACACTCTGTCCTTCAGACATGGATAAACCTGTGATAAAATACCTCCTCCCAACATTGACCTAGAATAGAAAAAGGTTGTAACAGACTCGAGCTCTTATTTGTCTCAACTTTATTTTGTTGGAAAAGCAAACATTCTGCCACAACCTTCTAAATATCAGATTTAAGGCCATCCAAAAGAAATTCCTTCTTGACCCTGTGGTAAGTTTTTAAAAATTCTAAGTGCCCTCCTCTAGCGGAGGTATGTAATTCCAATAGAACCTTTTGCTTGAGTTGGGAATTATTACAAATATATAAGCGATATTTGTACCATAATGAATAATTTTTTCACTACTTGTGTCATATGTACTAGGATCTTGCTGCAACTTTTGAATGAGTTTCCACACCTCTTCTTGATTCTTTCATTCATCCCTTGCTTCAGTTATCCAATCAGGTTGGATAATAGAAATGGCACAAAGAAATGCTTCCACATCCTCATCCTTTCTTGAGAGTGCATTTGCAACAACATTTTGCTTCCCTTTTTGTAGATAATTTCAAAGTCATAACCCAACATATTTGTGACCAATTTTTATTGCTCTTCTGAAGATAATATTTTTTCTAAAAAACATTTAAGACTATCATAACCTTTTTTACCTTGAAGTATATTCCCATTAGGTAAGGTCTCCATTGCATTATTTCATGTAGTATTTCCAACATTTCCTTCTCATAAATAGATTTGTGTAAATACTTTCCTTTGATTGGATCACTTGCGAAAGAAATGGGTCCTCCTTTTGGCGTTAAAATAGCACCAATTCCATTGCTCAAGGAATAACATTCCACAAGAAAGGTTTTTTGAAGTCAGTCGTAGCTAATACCAGTGCTTGGCACATCTCTTCTTTAAGATGTTAAAAGGCCTTAGTTGATTCTGGAGTCCAAGAAAATGCATCTTTCTTTAGTATTGTTGTTAGAGGTGCTTCTATTGTCTCGTAATTCTTAATAACTTTTGATAATAACCTATTTACCCAAGAAATCCTCGAATATGCATTATGGTTGTGGGAATTTTTCATTCTTTAATGGCTTTAATTTTCTTAGGGTCTAGCTTAACACCCCCATGAGATAATATGACCCAAATATTCCACCTTTTGTACTCAAAAGAAACATTTGGAGGTTTTTTCATATAATTGTTTCTCCTCCAATAGTTTGACCACATTATCAACATGTTGAACATGATCCTCCCAAGACTTGTTGCAGATTAGTGTATCATTAAAAAATACTAACACAAATTTTCTAAGGAAGGATTTGAAAATGTAATTCATCAAACCTTGAAATTCCAAAGGTGTGTTAGTATCGCCAAAAGGCATGACTAAAAATCCATAATGACCCTCATGAGTTCGCAATGTTGTTTTCAGAATTTCTTCAGTATTAATTCTAATTTGATGATATCATGAACGAAGATCCAACTTGGTGAAGTAAAATTATCCATGTATTTCATCCAACAATTCATCAATGAAAGGAATGGGAAATTTATCATTCATAGCGATATTTTTTAGCTCCCTATAATTGGACACCTACACCATGATCCATCCTTCTTTTGCACCAATACTACCAGAGCAGAGAAAGAAATTTGACTAGGTTGAATTATACCAGCCTCTAACATTTATTTAACTGTACATTAAATTTCACTGTTTTGGGCATAGGGATATATGTAAGGTCTAATGTTTGGAGGAAAACTTCCTAGAATCAAATGAATAGCATGATTGTGATCACAAATAGGCGGGAGGCCTTTGGGAGTCTCAAATACCTTGGAATTATTGTCTAAGACTTTTTAGATATCTCAAGAAATAGATTATTCTTGGGATATCTCAAAATTAGGGCGTAATTTCAAAATTATACCTTGGAATTATTTTCTAAGACTTTTTGGTACACCATCAACACCACCCATTGCAAAGGAAAACATTGAACTATTCAATACATATTCCCCCATGGTTAACTTGATATTATGGCACTTTCCAGAGAAATTTATGGTTCCTTTATTTACAACCATCACTTCACACTCTGGTGTTGGATATAGGAAGCAATTCAATTCCTTGGATATCTTAAAATGAAAAAAATTATGAGTGCTACATGAATCAATCAATACTATTACCTTTTTCTTATTGATATATCCTTCTATCTTGAGTTTTTTACGAGTGTTAATCCATTCTAATGCATTACAAGATATGGTTGGATTCATTTGTTCTTTCTCAGGGTTTGGTTCCTCATCTGTATCCTCCTCTTTTGATGTTTTTTGTTCATTTTATTCCTCCTCTTCATAATCTACGTATATTATTTTTTTCCCAACATACTTTTTATATTTAGTGTAATTTCTATTACAACTGTAACAAAGTCATTTTTATCTTTTTTCCTCCAATTTTTGTGGTGTGAACCATGTAGGTTGTGGAAGGCTAGGAGGAGAAACACTTCCATATTTATAGTTGTGAGTGGTAGAATACCTTATTTTCATAATTTTTATTTCAACTTTACTTTCCACCTTGAATTCCTTCTCCAATGAATCAGGTTCCCAAAGGTGATCCTCATGTTGTATGGTATCCTTCAAAGTCCCTATGAATACATTAATCCTATCCTCCTCTAGATTATCAGTTACCCTCATATTCAATTTTTGGAAGTCCTCAATTTTTGGAAGTCCACCATTGAACCCTTTTGTTTGAGATTTATCAATTGGCTAAAGAAGGTGTTGCTCTTTGTATCCTCATAATGTGCTATTATTTCCTCTGTAAAAATTGATCAAATGACAAGTGAGTTATGAGAAAAAATCCATTAATAACATACAAAATGATTTGGTTTTGAATATAAAGTTCCAATTCTTACCTTTTGTGTGTGTTGCACATCATGGAGATTAAAATATTTCTCCATATGTAGTATCCATGTTATTGATTCCTTGCCATCAAAGTTCCTCATATCATTCTTTCAAATGTGGTGGTTCTTAAACCTAACATTTGAGTCATTAAAATAATAATTCATATTCCTTTTGTCCTCATCACGATTTTCATGGATTACCTTGTCACAATTGGGAATCCTTTCTTATAGCAACTTTCCCAAACCTTCCTTCAACCGTTCTATCTTGGAATTCATCATTAATTCATTTTTTTCTTTTAAATCATCATTCAAAACTCCCATGTCCATTTTTATACCATCTATCTTAAAATTCATCATGGCTTCCAATTTAGTTTTTGTAACTTTTTGCGAGAGAAATTTTTTTGTACTTGGTTCCGTAAATTTGATATATTAATATCAAGCTCCATTTCTTCCTCTTCTTCATGAATCATAGAAAATATTTATGGTTTCTTACCATGTGTGTCCATTTTTTTCAAGGAATTTTGGAATAAAAAAATGATATCTATTCTTCACTATGCCCCTTGAATCACTTCAAACTAATTTTTCAAACAAACTTTATGAAAATTAAAAAAATATAGACACCTTTTTTTCTTGTTTTTTGAGCTAGATATTGGAACTATTGTATCTTTGTAATTTCATATCCCCAAAATTTGAATTCAATCCTATGGTATTCATCTCAGTTTTCTTTCCAATGCCACAATTTATACCAAAATTGGATTCTTCAAGATAAATTTATGCCCAATCTCCCATGATGATCTGATTATGGAATGAATTAGTAGAGTGAAATTGTATGGAGTGCCACATGTCATAGTTTCGACCTTACACCTTGAAAACAATACAAAAATTACTATAGCCATGCAATTTGGTCATTTTTTAGAAAATTCAAATCCAATTCTTATATAGAAAGTGATGAGGATAGTCCCAAGGTCACGTATTTGATAAAGAATCTGGAGAATGAAAAAACACTAGCTTAGTCAGACAATATATCATAAAATACAGTGAACCAAGATGTAATTTTTTTATAGTAATTTCATTAGACGTTCAGATCCACGCGGTAAAAATTTCAGCTTCTAAAACTTCGTATAAAAATTGTTATAGTGAAAAGACCAAGATGTTCTGTTTACAAAAACGAAACCCTATAATCTAAAGCTCTCATACAAAAGGTTATGTAACCATATCACAAAAGAGATCAATAAATGACTTCAAAATTAGCCTCTTCGAGGGAGGGACCTCCTTTGCATCACATAAATGAACAATACTTGAATGATACAAATGATAATAACTACTTGGTATATATAGGAGTCTAAAGGGTCACAATATAATGAGAGCCTACATAACAATAATAATGTAAGGGCACAACAATAAAAATAGTGGGCTTCTATGGGGCACAACAATAACAACAATGGGCTTTTATAGGGCACAAAAATAACAACACGGGGATACATGGGAACAACAATAACAATATGGGGCTACAATAATAATAAAAATAATGGGAATACACAAGTATTATAGGGACCTAACATCGAAGATGTAAAATTCAACCACCAATAGTGAAAACTTGCTCCATAGCTTATAATTTTTGGTAAATTCTTATGTTATAAAAATATTTGACCATGGTATTAAAGGTTTTACATGGGGAATTTTTAATTATTCTTTTGATTTCACATGCACGTCATAAAATAGGGAAGAAAAGGAAATCTACTGCCTCAAGACAAGCAATTCGCTAGATTAAATAAATGCTAGAGGAATTTGAAAATATAGAACACAAAGACTACAATTTCAACACAACTTTTATTTTTGACACCAATTTCAAGACACAACATGCAAGTACGATGAAATGGGAATAAATTTACAATTTATTTGAAGATAAAGAGTGGTTAATGTTAGAGAGTTCAAGTAAGAAGAAAAATAATCAATTTGAAAATATTAGAAGAACAAAACTACACAGTATTGTTGTTAGTGCTAAAATATTTCCATATTACAACATGATAACATGTATTTTAGTACATGTACACCTTCATATATGCTCAGTTCTAGATTGCAATAAAAATATGAGCATCGTGGAAGCCAAACATCCTTACAACAATTTATAAGATTATTTCCCTTGGGTCTTCTTTACTACTCAATTCGTAGGCAATTTCAACAATATAATTCTAAAAAAATTGGAAAATATTATAATGTAGTCATTGAGGATTGGTTGTGAGAAGAAAAAGAGGGATACACACTCAAATAATCTAAGGATTATCTGATAGTCATTTAAAAATAAATATTTGGTTTATCATCAAAAAAATTTCCAAAATTTATGGAGAAAAGAACCCTAAACATTGGAAAGTTTAGTGGATGTATTTAATTCACAGTATTCATGACTCAAAACGTTTTGAATTGGAATGGAATTGTCTTTCAAAACCTGACAGATGCCATAAAATTATCATTTTTATCCCCTCCAGGTTATGATCACATGTTTTTTATGTCTTCCTATATTATGGATATTGTGATTGCATCTTATGATTTTCCTATTAAGAAATGGAATTATATTGATGAATAGAAGTTAGCCATTTAGAATTATGCTTTGGTTCTATGGAAAAAAATAAAATATATATATATATATATATATATATATATATATATATATATGAAATTTGCAATAACTTGATGATCTGTTTACACGAGGTCATGTTTGGGAATTATCCTCCAAGGATTAGCCGAGACCTCGAAGAGGTATTGGATCAAATAAGAGTTTGGTTTGTCGAAGAATTATTCACCTACTTCAAAATATATGGAAGTGAGGTAGGTCCTCATGCATTAAAAAGATATATTCGTGAGATAAATTCTGTTAGAGAGGTAGAAAATCAAAAAACATTGAATGGACAAGCATGGAAATTTAGCAAGCTTCAAAAAAAAAAAAAATTGGCCCAATTTTTGAATTAAATTTGGAAAAATAAGTTTCAAAGGTAAAAGACATGCATTCAAAGAAGCCGAAGAAATCCAAAATTTTTGTTTTATTTATTACCCCATTATGATTATCACCCTAGTAGAATAATAAATTATCATTATAACGATGTGAATTACATTAAAACTTTCACACATCAAATTCCTCCTTTTGATGATGCTTTTATAAGCATTGATAGTTTTAATCAAGTGGTTGAAACATGAAAATTAATGTGTAATGAAGACACGGAAAAACTTCAATATTTTAGGGAAAATATTTATGAGGATTTCCTTAAATAGAAAAGTATTCATTCTTGTATTTTAATTCAAGATTTAAATTTTACTGAATATCTACAAATTAATTTCACTTCGATCCTTTTAGAACCAACTTATACATATGCACGATTGTAAGAGATTCAAATTAAAAATGTCTCCGATGTTTCTGTTATAACCTAACAATCAACCATTTTAAGCAAAGGTCATAGTGTTAAAGGAAATTAACAATAAATCAGATGGTGGAAAATATCTTGATAGTTGTAGAGGTTAAATGCAAAAAAAAAAAAAAAAAACAAAAACATAACCAACAATCAAAATAGACTCTCCTCCTAAAGATATTGTTTTCACTGATTCCCCTGATGGAACCAGCCAACCAGATTCACAGTTTAAAAAAAATGTGGAGAATATTGAAGAGATCAATATTGATAAAAATAAAGAAGAGCAAGAAACTTCTCATTGAATATTTCCAGATAGTTCCAATTAAGAAAATGAGTTAGTAGAACAAAAAACTAGAGATATTGAGCTCTCAGTACTACAAGAATCTCCCAAAACATCGTTGACTCTCATCTCCACAAAAATTCCTTTAAGTTCATTTATTTTTAAGTTTGTTAGTGAAATGGAATCAGTGTCTGAAACCATTCCTTCTTTAACTTAATATTATTTCAATGCACAGACCAAATCAGTTGTAAGAAGAACCAAAGATAGGAAGTTTGACACTTTTGAAACAATTTCTGAATATAGTTGGAAAGTAACTAGTGATGTGAGAGAGAAAGTTGAATAATCTTCACAAGCTCTTAGAGCCTTTGTTAAAAATCAAAAGCAGGCTGCTAAGAATCAAATAATTGGAAATGAAAATATAAAAAAGAAAATCATTCATTGGAAATGAAAATATAAAAAAGAAAATCATTCAGTGAGGAAAATTGGTAAAACCATTTTGTAACCCTTTTGGGAGTCATTGAATGAATTAGATGATAGGAATTCCTAACATATTGAATAAATCAGAGAAGCATGCGAGGATCAAAGTTGAATTTTTAAATAAGAAGAAGACAACAATATTGAAGTTATGATTGCAACATTGAAATAACAAATTCCTTGGTTTCAATTAAAACAAATTCATGGTGTTGAACGTAGTCTAAATGTATTCAAAGAACAAGAAATACAGGTCAACTAAATATTGAAGAATAACTAGGTTAAATTATATAAACAAATGGATAAATTTTTTAGATTTTATCAGAAGATTTTATATCACAATGAAATAATTTAATCTTTTGCTAAGGTGGATAAAAATATTAAATAAATATTCACATCAATTCTTGAATGGGAAAAACAAATAAGACCTATGCACATTCCCAAAACTTCTAGAAAATACAGGAGAATAATGTATGTTTCTTTGAACTAGAGGGAATGAGAGGCAAGGGAAATCCAATTATGGGCTAAGAAGACCATTGAACATTGTATTAGGGTATGGGAAGTTGGAACAAATTTCATTGAAGAGTTTGGTCTACCTGGATCCAAACCATTAAGAGAAATGATACCCATATCTCTATTTCAACAAAAAAATAAAACACAATACAAAAGAGGATGACAAGGCAATAAGTGGGACCAAAAATTGGACTCATCAAACCTTCCAGAATTTTTTTGTATTTTCCTTTTGAAAAAATTAAGCTAACTTCAAAATTCATTGTTAAATATAGTAAAAAGAAAAGGTATATTCAGAATTTGGTATCAACGTGCCTGGTCAACACAATTTATTTTGATCTTATTCACTTCTCTGCAGTTACTCTGGTATATACAAATTGGGTAATATTTATCCAAACAAATGTTTCGCATCTGATAAATGTTGAAGATAAGGACTATGAAGACGAGGAGGAAGTTTGAAACAAATTACCAATTTTTTGGGAATATATTCTTAGATAAGGATGATGTTTTAATTTTAGTGTCATTTTTTATCAGAGAAAATAATGATTTTCTAATTTTACATGAACCAATAAACTTTCGCATATTTTTATTTTAAGTGTTTATTAATTGTAGAAACTCAAAACTTGCATTCTATATTTAATTTTTGAAGTTAAGAATTTTTGAATACCAAATTCAAAGTTGAATTTGTTTATGAGTTATGTGACAAATATCATGTCACCATTTTAATTACTTAATGGATGCATCTCATACTAATTTTTTTTTACCTTATTCATGTTTACATGTGATTGAATGTTATGATATTATTTCAATATTTTTTAAGATATATTGCAGTGTATGTTTGTTATCAATGAAAAAATATGATTTTTTTTTAATTATGAATTGTGAAATATGATATTCAAATAATATAACATTAATTTTCTCTCGTTTGAGATATAGGTTTTGGTTTTAAGTTATTTATTCTAGTTATTGCAAGAAAATTTGAGAAAATATTAAAAAAATTCACTAGGCGTTTTATTTAAGAGTCATCCCAAATCATCCTGTGCAGTTAGTTGGACCCAAATTCTAGCCATACTCAAACACACATAATATTTTCTTTTAAGTATTATGTTTGAATGATCCCCTATCCCAATACCCTCACTATTGTTTGATGCAACATATCAAATTGAATATACATATATACAACGATATGTATATTTTGTAGCTAATTGTACATATTTATCTATGTCATATATTTTCCTTGAAATTTCAGTTTAATTTTGTTTGTTTAGATTAGAATAGGAAATTGGTCCTTAGTTCCAGAGAGTATATATCCATTTAAACAAAAAAGGGTCTAATTAGGATCCTGATCCGGCCAATACTCAACTCGTTGTAGTTGGGACATCTTCCCCCTATCAACACCCTCTTAAAATAAAAATAAAACATTCTCAAAATATAAAATCAATATCAACTATAATAAAAGAATAAAAATGAATATGAATTAGTTTTAATTAAAAATAACTATAAAACATCAATAATCACAACCCCACCATCGTATTTTTCATTAATATTAAAACCCAATGTTATAAAAATATTTCACTCATTCCTAGTCATAAATACCAACGTAGATTCATCTTAACTCTGGATCTACCAAGGGACGAGAGGGATCAATTCACTCAATATGAAAAATTCAAGGAAATGTTTGCACCTCGAAAAATTTGATTCCTCTTGACACTAGGTAAATCTAGAATTAAGATGGATATATACTGGTTCTTAATAAAACCAATATAGATCTATCTTAAGCATAGATCTAGCATGCACTAAGAGGGATCAAATCTCTTGAGGTGGAAACCTCTAGAATGCAATCTGAAAAAAAAAATTGCCTCTCTCTCTCTCTCTCTCTCTCTCTCTCTCTATATATATATATATATATATATATATATAACGTGTAATTTTTCATTATTCAAATTGTATTAATGAACGATATATAGAGTATATAACTTAAACTTGTAATTCCAAAAAATATTTTTTATGTTTCTTGGAAAATTAACAAAAAAAATATACTTAAAAGGACCAAAATGTAAAATAGTGAGACTACTTTAAATATTTAAACCATAAAACTTATTTTTTTCAATTACTTTATATGATATATACAATTTTTTTTTGAACAATTTATAATATATAGATAGTTCACACTAATATATTTTACATAACATGTGCATTGAGACATTTTATCTATGGATTACATTGTCTACTTAATCATGCATATCAAAATTTTATATTGATGCTCCAAATTAAATTTTTTATTATTATGAATATATTTAAATGGCACATATTAATTTTATATTACGATTTGAATGGATTATACATCTCCATCTTAGTATTATTTTGTATATTTTTTTGCATCGAGAGACGTTCTACAACCCAATATGAAAGAGATGTTGCCACAAAAAGTTGCATTTAAAAATTATAAAATAATACTTATATTAATAATTTTTAAAATAATACTAATAATAAAGAGATTAATGTCAACCATAAATAAAATACTTCTATTTTCACCTTAAATTTATATCAACGTCATATAAACAAATACATATAAAGTAATTGAGAGAAAAAAAAAATTTACTATATTTTTTACGATGAGCGAACTATGTAATTTCTTCACTACTTAATATGGAGTTGACAATGTCATGTAAAAATAATATTGTTGATATTACATACACTAATAAAAAAATGATTTTTGTGTCACCCAAATATAAAATATTTTAATGTCCATATTAGATTTATAATTTTAGAAGCCAACATAAATCCATGTTAACTCTCGATCCACCAAGAGCCAACATGAATCAAATATATCAAGGTGAAAACTTTCCTCATGTTTTACACTGACATAAAAGTTTGCATCTTGAGAGGTTTGATCCTCTCGACACTTGATATATTTGGAGCTAAGATGGTTCTACGATGATTTATTTATTTTTCTCACTTCCAGTTACTTTTTTCTTTAGACATTGAATATTTTATTATATACAACATTAAAAAATTTCATATATATATATATAGTTAAAATAATTTTTTTAATGTTGTATATAATAAAATATTCAATGTCCAAAGAAAAAAAGTAACATAAAATTAGAAAATAAAACACACACACATATATAAATTAGTTAACTCATATCTTCAAATAGTTTATTTATATCATTGAATTTTTTTTGAAAAGTATAAGGTTTAAAAATCTCACCCACACTTCTTTCTACTTATAATTATTTTATCTCTTTTTAAAGTTGATATTATATTATATTATATGATGTCATGTGGACATATAAATATTTTTCTTATGACTAAGAATGAGTGAAATATTTTTACCATATTCGGTTGTAGTATAAATGAAAAATAGAGTGACCATAGTTAGTTTGGGATTATTGATGTTTTATAACACTTTATTTAAAAAATATACATAATATCTTTTCATATAAACTTTAAAAGTTTAATATTAATTATAAGTAAAAAAAGAGTGCCAATAATATGTTTGCACGTTATACTTTTCGAAAATATTTCAACATGGGATTTAAATAAATAATTTGAATTTATTCCCTAATGGGGTGACATATTGAGGTCATATAGGGATCGAAGAGGGTGTTTGCCACCCCACTGACCCCCTTGAAAATTAAGGAGGGGTGACATGGTAATTTGCTGCCATGAAACCCCCATCTAAATTGATTTCTCCTTCATTGGGTGTGATGGTTCATTCAGTTGAATGGATGATGGGTGAGGATAATGTGGTTTCAAAGAATTAATGGCGACAATATTATTGTATTTCTTGCCTTGAAATTGGCATTAAACGTGGTGGTGATTGACTTTTGCTTTCCTTGAATGAGTAGGAATACAATTTGCTGATAGAAACAACTTGTTTTTTTCAGTTTAAGTGTGGTTTCCTAGTGGCCTAGATTAGGAGCTTGGGATAAAGGCAAGCAGGCCTAGTGGAAGCACAATTGGGATCCTAACATAAGGAGTTTTTTATTAGCTACTTATTGGTGGAATATTGGGTTTGTAGTGTTGTTGGTGGCCTTTTTCATGGTGGAGTTTTAACTGGATGCAACTTTGGATTCCCATGATTAGAGGAATGTATCAAATTATGGTTTTACTACTTGATTTTATCTCTTGATTATTATTTATTGTAGCTGCAATATGAAATTCAGGATCCCTGGTTTATGTATGTTAATTATGGTAGTATTATATATCAGTGTTTGATTTAGGTTATTGGGGTTCAACTAGTTTATTGGCGGTATAAGGGGTTTTGACGAAGGGGTCTTTGTTTGTCCTATCTATTGACAATGTGAGCTAGTTGTTTTGGTTATAGAGTAGTGGGTTTTATGGAAATATTGGTGGGGTTGGAGGGCTACCACCTTATTATACTCATGGACCCGTGCTTAAATGAATTCAAACCTAGCCATTTTAATTGGTCAATAGGACATTTTGGAGGTTTTTTGGTTTTTGGTATATCTCTTGGTCTAATTGGGGGATTTTGGGTCAAGCCTCATTGTTTGTGGTCTTGGATCTATACCCTAGGATGGCAGCATCAAGACACCTTAGTCTTGGAGAAATATTAGCTTTTAGGTCGTATTTTGGTGGGCTTTAGACATTTCTTTAGTTGGTTTTTGAACAAGCAAATTTTATTCCTGCTAGTGTTTTATCTGTGTTTTTTTCCAAGCATGGGTTCACTCTATCTTGGCTATGTTGACATGTATTTTGGGTATGGTGAACTCTAGTGAAGGGCTTGCAGTAGTTTTGGTTGCTAGGTGTATTTTGGTGTAGCTCAGTTGGAAATGCATCATCAACGCGAGAGATTTAGAAGGGGAATTGGCAAGAGGGGTCAGAGTGGTAGGCACATTCTAGGAAACCCAAGCCATGACGAGGTCATTGACCCTAACCAAACCAATAAAACTGGTAATCAGGAGCCGCTACCATCTCTGAATAATTTTAGCATCCTACTCGAACACATAACTATGCTATATATCCACTTAGTAAAGATCAAAATGATGATAGGAATGGGTTCATTGACTTCATGAATGATCTCAAATGAAATTAGTGCCATATGTAAGACCGATTGTCTAGCATGAAAAGGGGGAAATATCACATACATGAGAAACAAGATAGTTTTAAAGGAATAATATCCCAAATGGATAAGCACGTCCATTATGACTTGAAACCTCCACTATCACCTTGCTTTAGACTGAAAAATACTACTCAGGTCAACTCTTCAAATGCATAATGGCTATTAGGTGCATCATGATTTTGAAGATCTTTTGGTATCACCTCCATTTCTAGTTCGGGTTAACAAGTATTTTTTTATATTTTTATATACGTCTTGGTATTCATCTACTTGGAGATAATTCTAGTAAGAGTGAGGCTAGTAGGATTTTAGAAAATTGTACTCAAAGTCGTAATATTTTGGCATAACAGAAAATTTTAAATTCACAAAAAAAATAAAAAAATTGAAGATTTATGTTAATTAATTTATGTCGATATAGACATTATATGTGTGTGTGTGTGTGTGTGTTAAAATAGATATTTTAATGTTTTATATAATAAAATAGTCAATTTCCAAAGGAAAAAATTAATTGAAAGTTAAAAAACAAAATAAAATTCATCAAGAGAGATATGTGTTATTCACTCAATTGTTAATATAAAATTAATATGTGACATTTAAACATATTCACAACAATAAAAAATTTCAATATTCAACATCAATAAAATATTTTAAGATGAAATACTACATAATATTGACCTATATTTAAAAAGATATTAAAAATAAAAGAAACCATTTTAATCTTGACAATGTAGTCCATAAATAAAATGTCTCAATTCACAAGTTATGTAAATTTTTTTAATGTCAAATATGTATATATTATAAATCTATATATATCATATAAAGAAAATGAAAAAAAAAATGGTTAAAATATTTGAATTAGTCTCACTAATTTACATTTTGGTATTTTTTTTGGTTAATTTACCCAAAAATCCAACAAAGATTTTTTGAACTTACAATTTTAAGTTATGTACTCTATATAGAATTCAAAAATGCAATTTAAACAATGAAAAATTACATTGTGTATTTATGGAGAGAGAACCACTACATAATCATTGAGATCTAGCAAGGGATGAGAGGGGTGTAATGTTTTTTCAAATTTGGCACCCTAAAAGAGGTTTGCACCTTAAAATATTTGATCTATCTTGATGCATGATGTATCTTTGAGTAATATGCATCGATAATAGTACTATAAATGACCAACATAGATCCATCTTAATTCCAAATCTACTCACTGTCGTGAGGATTCAAATTTCTTGAGGTGCAAACATTTTCTTAAGTTTTATGCTCAAGAATAGGTTTGCATCTCGAGAGATCTGATCCCTCTTAGTTCTTGGTATATTGAGAGTCAAGATAAAGATATGTATATATATATATATATATAAGAGTATTAATAAAAATTAAGATAATAGCCGTAAGTGTTAAAGATTTTTCCTTTCAAAAAGTCATATTACATTTAAAATTTACGAATATTAATGTTTTCATATTAAAAGTTTATGGCACTTATCTTGTTCTATTTTATCATAGAGTGGAAATATTTTCTTTGGATGTAAGGAAATCAATTTTGTAAAATTAAACTTATTTTTATTTTTGGTAGGATAACCCACAAACTATTACAAGGAATTCATTTAACTACATCGTTAATTGTCAATCTAAATCCCTGTGGGAAAACATCATTTTTTTACATAACAAAAAAATAAAAATATTTTATCCCTTTCATATTTTTTAATAAATTATTTGTATAGCGCCATTCCAATTATTACTATTATGAGGGAAAATATATTTTAATTTCGAAATTGTTAAACATATAGAGGGATCAAAATATTTGATATCTATATTCCATGTGTTAAGTCCATGTTAAGCATGGAAAAAATTACACAAATATTATGCCGATAATAATAAATCCATAATATGAATCAAAACACGTACTGAATGATACACTTGACATTGATAGAACTACCAAGTGTCGAGACAAAGAAAATGTATTAAGGTGCAAACATTATCTCATCTTTTTCCCTTGAGAATAAGTTTTCATATTGAGAGATTTGGTCCCTCTCAGTGTGTGATAGATCCATATGTAAGATATATTTATGCTAGTATTTATAAAAATTAAGATGATAACATTAAGTACAATATAATTTTCCTTTTAAAAAATCATATTAAATTTAAATTTTACTAATATTAATTTTTTAATATTAAAATTTTATGAGAGAATGGAAATATTTTCTTCGAATGTAAGAAAATCAATTTCCAAAAATTAAACTTCTTTTTATTTTTGGTAGTTTAACCCACAACCTATTACAATGAGTTCCTTTAACTACATCATTCATTGTAAATCTAAAGCCCCATGGGATTTTATTTTTAGACAATAAAAAAATACAAATATTTTATCTTTTTCATAACTTTTACCTAAACAGTTTGTATATTAGCATTCGAATTATTGTTATTATTATTATGAATGAAAATATATTTTAATTTTGAAATCATTAAGTATATGGAGGGATCTTTTGTAGTTGCTACAACCCTCTCTAAATATTTTCCTATATATAACTTTTGGAGCCCCTTAATGTCATGTGAATTGTCATTCTATATCACCAAGGCCATCATTGGTCATACTTCTTCTCTCCTTATATAAATATTGTAGCACAAAGCTCATTTCACATTTATCTTTCCCTTTTGAGCTCTGCTAATTTTTGGAGTGAAAGGAGAATCTCTTACTCTTGGTTGCAAATGAGCCATATTTCGAGTGAGTTTCTCAAATGTCGTTTTTCTTGCTTTTTCCTTCACATGTGTTGTTTTTTTATTTTGCATGCGTCGTTTTTGTTTGATTTCACTCTTGCATTTGTTGCTTTCACTTTATTTCACATATCTTGTGAAGAACACCTTGCTGCACCTTCTAGAGGTAGATCTACCACCCTCCCTTGCATTGTTTTATCCTATCTATCGCAAGAACATGCACTAAACACACTCCCACAATAAAGCACACTTAATAATTTCATTTGATACTTGTATCGTAGAGTCTTGCATTGTAATTGTTGCACATGGAAATAAATTTCGTTTTATTGTTGTTTCAATGTGTACATATTGGTTTTGGTTACTATGTATATTCTTGTCATATGTTTAATTGTGTATGTGTGTGTGATAATGTTCAAGACCTATTTGTATGCCTTTGCTCTCTCCCCCCCCTCTCTCTCTCATCTTAGTGATCTCACACTTATCCAATTTTGGGGTTTTTCCTTGAGTTCACATAATGCACAAGTCATGAGCATATTTCAACTTTCAAAAAACTTTATGAGTGCATTGTGCACCTCCAAGCCTTACCGTGAAACCCTTGTCTCTTGAACTTATTTCCATAATGAATTCAACTTCCTTCAAAAGTGAATTGTGCCTCTTTAGATCACAATCACTCAACCCTTGATGCTTACACTTGTCCATTGTGAAAAACCTTGATTAACCCTGACTTGTGTTGCACATTGCACACTCCTAGTGGGTAGTAAGGTCATCCATTTCCATTTGCAATGGAAATTTGTGCTCAACCTAGAGTCTCCTTTTCATTTATTGCACATTGTGCATTATAAAGCCTTAAGCTCCTAGCCGCTATCACTTGTACTTGCCCTCTATGCCCAAGCCTTGCCTCTCTCTCTATACATATTGGTTTTCGTTACTATGCATATTATTGTCATATCTTCAAATAGTTTATTTAGATCTTTGAAATGTTTTTGAAAATTATAAGGTTTAAATATCTCACCCACGCTTCCTTTTACTTGTAATTATTTTATCCCTTTTTTAAAGTTGATATTAAATTATATTATGTCATGTGGACATATAAATATTTTTTTATGACTAAGAATGAGTGAAATATTTTTGCCATATTGGGTTGTAATATAAATGAAAAATAGAGTGACCATAGTGAGTTTGGGGTTATTGATGTTTTATAATGCTTGATTTAAAAACATACGTAATATATTTTCATATAAACTTTAAAATATACAAAGTAATTATAAGTAAAAAACGAGTGTCAATAATATATTTGAACCTTATACTTTTTGAAAATATTTCAACATGGGATTTAAATAAATTATTATTTCAACATGGGATTTCGAGTAGAATGAGCATCCTTACAAATTATTCTTCACCCACGTTTTGGCTCCTTTATGAGAAACAAGCCCATCGTTGAAATTATTTCCAGCCATGCTCTTGTGTAACCATTTACAGGACAAATTTCAGGGTAATATATTTATTTCAAAGGTTTAATATATATATATATATATATATATATATATATATATATATATATATATATATATATATATATATATATATATATATATATCTTTTTAAATTTGAAAATTATATTAACAAAATAAATATTATATTAAATAATTTTTTAATATAAAATTAAGCTATAATTATTGTACAGTTTTTGGGTAATAGTTTAATTGGCAAGTACTATGATATGAAGTATTGTGTAAACTATGAGATCCAAGGTTCAAATTCTCTCTAGTAGTTTAATCTAGAGAGAGGAGGACAAGTCATAGGACCCAAAGGTATAGTAGTAGCAGCCAAAATCGAGCCCATGAGAATCAAGCACAAGGCCAACCCAATTATCTACTCCTCTAGTTACAAAAAATTATAATTATTTGTATAATTTAGTTTTATATATAAAAATAAATTTCCATGTTATTAGTCCCTACCTCATGAGGGACTATATCATTTGCTTCGTGGTCAAGTTGTGTTGACTATGCATTATTTGGTTGTATTTTTGCAGTTTTAACCAAAGTTTCGAGAAAATGCTTAATATTTCTATTTTTACATCAATTCAAAAATAATTATTGAATTTTCAGTAAATTTTATGTCTAATTTTCGATTGGTTGAGGAAGATATGATGGGACATAATTCCCCTGGTGGAGAGATTTTTTTTTATTTTTTTTTGCAATTCCTCGCAATTCATTCTAAAATTAAAATAAAAGTAATTTTGTGAATGCCCATTGCATTGGTGATTGCATTAACACTTTCACTGTTATGTTAGCGCTATGCTAAATGATGCGAGAATTGATGTAGTTGTTTTGTTAGTGCTCTGATCAATGATGCAAGAATTTATTTGCATAGGCTCTCGTGGCGAGGTGGGGGGCTACAAAATAAATTTCAAATCAATATTATTCTATGTGGGAAAGCTAGGGTTCCTTGCATAGTGAGTGTTGTGATACTAATGAAAAATGCAGTAATTGATACTATTTCGTTGTGCAAAAGTGATTCAGTGGGAGAACCAAGGTATTTTGCACTATGTAACGAATAGAAAGAAGGAATTATATTTTTAAATTATTATTTGGAAATGTTTTTTTCCAAGTATATAAATAGTTGTACGAAGCTCGTTGTGTGAAATTATCTCTTAATGTGGTTGCAGCGAAATACTATGTTAATGATAAGTTCAATTATGCAAGAATTCTTTCCGTTGAAAGTTGTTTGCATACGTCTTGAGTGGGAGTGGGGTAGGGCTAAAAAAATGTCGAACTAATCTTATTATGTTTGCTTGTTTTTATTATAGAGTATGTGTGGGAGATTTGAGGTCATTTGCATAATGAGCATTGGGGTCGTTATGTGAAAGATATATTGTGTGGAGGACGAAGCATGTGTGGGATATTATAGGACTTTTGCATAGACGGGGGTGCTAAAAAAATACAATTTGAATTCGTGCAAATAAAAAGTATTATGCCGTAAAATGAATGTGTAGAAGAATTTGTATTTTTAAATAATTATTTAGCATTATGTTTCAAAACTATGAAATTAGTTGTATGAAGGTGGTTATGCGAAGCTTGCTGTTCATAGGTATGGTGTGCATAGTTTTGAATGTTAATTGAGGGAATTATTGAGTGTCGAAGTAGTTGTGAAGATGAAGCTATGTGGAGGTTGTTGTGTGTGTGTGGATGTTATGCTAAAGTTTTGTTGAAAGTTTACTAAGATAATAAAAATACAATTTTTTTTATATTATAATTTAGGGACATTTCACAACGTATAATCATTAGTTAATGTCAGTTTCGAAGATGGTTTTTTGGAGGTTTCGTGTGCAGAGTTTCAGAGGTCAATTAAGGGCATTATTGAGTGCAAAAGTGGTTGTGGGGACGAAGTTGTGTGGAGATTATTGTGAATGTGTGGATGTTATGCAAATGTTTTGTGCAAAGTTTACTACGATAATAAATATACAAATATCTTACTAGGGAGATACATATTTCTACGTTTCTACTTCCATATATCCATCATTGTCACATGTTCTTCACATTGTCTATTCCCACAAGAAATTCTCTGTTTTCGCATATATGCATTCTTGTTATTTTAAAAGTGTACGAAAATCATGTTTTTAGATTTGTTGGTTTCCTTCTTATGTGGTTTTCTGAATGTGTGAGAAAATTTGTACTCAGTGAATTGAAAGATAAGATGACTTGTAATTATATGCAGCTCCATTTTATATTAATCATGGGACAGATGTCGAGACAATGAAAAATATGGATGGTGGTTTTATCTTTGTAGTGTGTTTCAAATGCGAAATAGTGGCAAGTAGTGATTTCTAGGGAAACGAGACTACAAGTATTTGAAATAGATAGTATAGTAAGGGGAAAAACACTATTTGCAGTGATAGACAAAACAATGGGGCGTGTAGCGTTTTCTCTATGAAAATTGTGTTTAGGAGCTTGGATTATTGTCCAAGCTTTCATTTCCTTAAATAAATCGTTATATGTGGGATACAGAAGATGTACAATACTGCAAGCTTTTGTACCCATTTTCCTGTTCACTTTTGGAAATGGTGCTACTTTTTGGTTCGTCAAGATTTTCTCTATAATGCTTTGCAGTATTCTGTAAACTTTGGTTTGATTTATGATGCTCTTATAAGTGAGTGTGTTAAGTTATTTGTAAATCAAATTTGGTTTGATTTTACAAAATAGTGGGGAGTAGTTATGAATTTGATTTGTGGTATAATGTATTTTTTCTATTTTTGTGGTATTATTGATAGTTTTACGAGTTTTTACTCTCAATAATTATATTATTTTCAAAATTTAAAAAAGAGAGTTTAAAACTAAATGTATCTATGGGAAATAATGTTCACACTGTATCGTAAATGCGTGTCAAAGTTTGTGAAAAATTAGATGTGTCGGGTTATTTGTAAATCATGTTTTTTTTGGTTTTACAAAGTAGTGGGACCAATTTTCAAGTAAATTTCTTGTAGAGAGTAGTTGAATATAGGTTACAAATTCTCCCAGAGAGTTATTGTTCGCTAGAATCCGACGATTTGATTCAACACCATCAAAAACTCCCTGGATACCCAAAATTTTGAAGCCTAATAGCTGTAACCCATATTTCCCAAAAATTGTTAAGGATTATAGAAAAAATCATGCAGGAATTTCCACTAATTTTGAGGTGAATTTGTGGTCTCTTTAGACTACTCTATGTGGATAACAAAATTATATATGGGATTAAGTGGGAAAATTTTGAAGAAATCAAATGATAAAAGTATTTGAATCATTTTTTTTATTTAAAATCTTGACAGTTGTTACTAGAATCTTAAGAAGAAATTATCGTTATAGTGCAACATGATCGATAAAATTTTGGGTCTTCAATTGACCAGAAAAACAAAGGAAGTTCAAGCACGTTGCTAAAAAATATGGCGGTGAAATTTTGTAATTCGAGGTTACAATTATCAATTATCATTATCTTGGTTGTCAATTGGATATGTTAAAAAAAAATGGTGAAAAAAGTATTAAGAGAAAACAAAAATGGTTTGGAGGGACTTTGGTGCTCTTGGAAAATTTGTCGATAGGGTTTTTGCTGGTGCTGAATCCATTTCCACTATTAAGAAAAATGATTATTTGAAGTGGTATTTTTGGCCGTGTAGAAGAACTTATCAGTTATCGCAAATTTCTACTTCTTAGGTCATGTATATCAATGATATTGAAGAAAGAGCAAAGTGCGTAGTAAATGCACAAGATGATTTTGGAATTTCAATTTTTTTTCTATTATTGTTCATAAAAATTGGTTTTCTATATTTAGTTTCTATTTACTTAGAGCATCATTTGTAACAGTTTTGCACATGATTAACAGTAACAAACAATGTTTATGGAGAAAATGGGGAATTTTATACTGAAACAGGATCTGGATACGTTATTTATTGACATATATTATTTTTTCCTCCACTGCAAAGGAATAATTAGAAGCAGGAGAGGGAAAGAGGTTGTTTACAGTGATACAGTTAACTCACTTGCCGAGATCTATGATAGCTTTGACTAGTTGAGAAATTATGAGCGATATGTTAATCTGTCAACAGAAGAAAAAATAGATGACAAGATTTGGAGCACTGGATTGGTGAATGTTGGGGGGGTGAAAAATTTTGAATTAATATTATTATTTGTGGGAGAGCTAGCATTCTTTGCACAGTGAGTATTGTGATACTGATGAACGATGTGGTAATTAGATGGAGGTTGTTTGTGTATTTATACATGGAGGTGAGACTATTGGGATTCACTTCCCAATGTCTCTTGGCCTTCCTTATTTACTATTTTACAACAATATACAATCTCACATAATCCCTTAGGTTTAGGTGTCAACATTCCCCCCTTTAATATGAAGGGATGTTGGTGAGTCCAAGCATCGTTATGAATTTTTCAAAATTTTATCTTCCAAGTGATTTGCTGAAGATGTCTGCAGTATGCTCATTTGTGGAACAATGACATAGATGGATAGTTTTGGCATCAACATGATCTTGAATCAAATGGTATTTTGTATTGATGTGCTTTGTTTGATCATAGAACTTTGGGTTCTTGGCCAAATTTATTGCAGAAGTGTTGTTGATCATGAGTGGATTTGAATGAATTTTTTTCATTTGAAAATATTCTAGGATTTTCCTGAGCCACACAATTTCCTTTTTTTCTTCATCTACTGCCACATATTCTACCTTAGTTGTGAAATCTGCTGGAACTGACTATTTTCATGAACTCCATGAGACAACTCCTGATCCAAGACTCACGGTATAACCTGAATTAGATACCCCAGTTTCTGTGTCTCCATCAAAGTCTGAATCAGAGTATTTGATCGACCTGAAGTCGCCTACCTGTGTATATTTGAGTCCAAAGTCTTGAGTCCCCTTCAAGTACTTTATAACTCTTTTTGCAGAAGACCAATGTCCTTCACAAGGTTTTTGCATAAACTTGGAGAGGATTCCAACAACAAATGTGATGTCTGGTCTGGTGGTAGTCAGGTAGATAAGACTTCCTAGAAGCTGTCTATACTTCGTTGCATCCTCAAAGTCCTTCCCTTCAATGTATCTGAGTTTCAAGTTTTTTTCTATTGGAGTGGTTAAAGGATTCCATTAATCCATGCCAAACTTGTTCAAAATATCTCCATTGTACTTCTTTTGAGAAAGGAATATAAATATGGGATGTTGAGTTACTTCAATACCCATATAGTAGTGAACATAGCCCTATTTAGTCATTTCAAAACCTTTCTTCAATTATTTCTTTATGGTTGCAATATAAATCTTATTGTTCCCTGTCATCAAAATATCATCTACATACACCACAAGATATACAACTATTTTCCAACTTTCTTAAGAAACAAATTTGCATCATCAAGATCAAAATGTTTGAAGTTAAGTTTCAGAAGATGCTTAGTTAATTTCTCATACTAGGCTCGTGGTGCTTGCTTGAGGCCATACAAGGATTTTATAAGTTTGCATACTTTGTGTTCTTGGCCCTTCACATCAAATCCTTCTGGCTGAGACATAAAAAATTTCTCCTTTAGATCTCCATTCAGAAAGGTGGTGCTTACATCCATCTGATGGACTTTCCATACCTTCTGAGTTGCTAGGGAAAATAGTGTCTAGATGGTGGACCATTTGGTTGTGGGGGAAAATTTTGATTCATAATCGACCCCTTATTTCTGTGAAAGACCTTTTTCAACAAGCTTGGATTTGTGCTTTTCAAGTGAGCCATCTTCCTTGTACTTGTTCTTGTAGACCCACTTGCAGCCAATTGGTTTGGTTCCTAGAGGAGGATCAACAAGCTTCCTAGTGCCATTCTTTATCAAGGCATGATACTCCTTTTGCATCGCTTCATTCCATTCAACATGAGAAGAAACTTCTTTGAATGAAGTTGCTTCATGATATGTAAACAAATTCAGTTCATAGTTATAAGGAATATCCATATCAATAGGTGAATCAGAATTATCTATGTCACCTCAATTGTGTCTGGTGGAACTTCTTGTTCGTGTCTTTCTAACATCATCGAGATGAACATTTTCTAGTGTCTTTGTTAGCCATTTTGGGGGAGCTTTCTGAGATGGCCTAGGCTACTCATTTGACTGAGTTGGAATTGAATCAAGATTCAATATCCAAATTCTGTCAATCACATTGCTCAAGGTGTCATCCGTGGTTGGTTCTTCATGTGGTGGAGAGAGTGCTTTGAAAGATGATTCCATAGATTGACTTAGTATAGGAATCCTGCTTCCATATGTGGAATTTGATTATAAAATTCTTGAAAATTATTTGCATGTGTGAATCTATCCAGGCGATCAAGTTGGCGTTCAACAACATTTTCAGTCTTGGAATATTCAAGGAATATGACATCTCTTGCTACTAAAAACTTCTTATTGACTTCATCATAGAGACGATATCCTTTGGAGGTATTGGAATACCCCAAGAAGATACATTTTAAAATTCTTGAACCAATTTAATTCCTTTGTACCTTAGGTATCAAAGCATAGCAGGTGGAACGAAAGACCTTGAAATCCTTTATCGATGGAATGTGACCATGCCACATTTCATAAGGATTTTTGTTTCTGATTGAATTTTAAGGACACCTATTCTTTATGGATACAACATATAGAACTGCATCAGCCCAAAACATCAATTTTACATTCTTAAAAAACATCATGGAGAGAACCATATTTAAAATTGTCCTGTTCATTATTTCAGCTATACTGTTCTGTTGGGGATTATAGGGCACAGTTGTTTGATGTTTGATCCCATGTTGACAAAGATAGTTTTCAAATTCGTTTGAAGTGTATTATTTTCCATTTTCAGTGCACAAAGAGCCAATATGAGTTTGGGCATCATTTTCAATTTGAGCAGATTCAGGTGCTTTACCTTTGTCTCTATCATGAGTTTTACCCTTTTATGATTTCTTTTCTATTCAATTTTATCCCAAGGAAACTTACATGTAGATTCATGATTCCAATATTTACTGCAGAGTATGTAATGAAGATCATATTTTTTAGTTTGAGTTTTTCTACCCCCCCTTCCTTTGAAATTTATTCTTTCTCTTCCTCTTTGGCCACCTCTTCCTCTGGAAGAATCGTTAGCATGACTCTTTTCTCTATGTGTGAAACATATAGCCTCTTAAGAATACAAAGGGGTTGTCATATTTCCAAAAGCCTTCTCTTTTTCTGCAAATTTTTTCTTACGAGAATCAAAGGTGATTTTCATGAAGTTTCCACTTGCTTGCAATGAATCAAGGTAATTTGAGTAACTGGGATACAATGCCTTAACATATGCTATGAGATGCATGTCAACTTCTACACCATTATTCTTGATGTCATGCATGATATATCTTACTTCTAAAGCTAAAGAAAGAGGGTCATATTTTTCCAATTCAAGGTTGAACAACTTAATCATTAATTGAACAATTTCCAGTTCTTAATATCAATCATAGAGTTCTTTTAGTTTTCTCAAGGCTTCATAGGCATTTGAAAATGGTGTAATATAGAGACTCACATCTTCATTTAAAAAATCTTCAATCAAGGCATAGGACTTGTAGTTCTTTTTTTCCCAAATGGCGATCTCCTTGTCTGAAGTGGGCTTTGTTGGTGGATGGTCTCCTTCTCCTTCACAAATTCCTCTTCATGGCTCATTAAAAATGGGAGTGTGCTTGATATTTCGAGACCATTCAGGATAGTTATCCTTTATAGAGAGAAAAAATCCCACAATGATATGAGAGAATGAATTCTTTTGAAAAAAAATCACTTGTTGCCATGGTAAAAAAATTACTCAATTCTAGTTCAAATTCTACACTTTTAAATATTTTTTTTTTCCTTTTTTCTGTAAAAAAAAAAATAGAGGTATTACCTGAGGCAGGGTTTATTTGGGGGAGGTATTTACTGGGGTAGGGAGGAAATGAGGAGGTATTTACTGGGGGGGATGGGGGATTGGGGAGGTATTTACTAGGGGGGAGGTCGAGTTGTAAAAGTGGAAGGGAGGGAGTACAAGACGAGGGAGGAGGTCGATGGCGTGAGGGAGAGGATGGGAGGGGAGGGGGAGGGAGCCGTGAGAGGTGTGAGGGGAGGGGAGGGTCATAGTGGGGGATGAGCGAGGGGAGGGGGGATGAGCAGAGGGGAGGAGAGAGGGGAGGGGAGGGTCATAAGGAAGGGGGAATGAGAAAATAGGAGGGAGCATGAGGGGGAGGGGATGAGTGAGGTGAGGGGACATGAGCTATGAGGATGATTGACTTGTGAGGAGCGAGGATGAGAGAGCGAGGATGAGCGAAGGGAGGGAGAGTGTGGGGAGGGGGAATGAGTGGAGGGGACAAAGAGTGAGGGGGGGGGGATGAGAGAGGCGAGGAGATGTGAGATGTGAGGATAAGTGAGCTGTGAGGAGCCAGGATGAGCGAGGTGAGGGCGAGGATGAGGGAGCTGTGAGGAGAGAGGAGCGAGGCGGTAGTTAGGAGTGAGAAAAAGGAGTTTTGTGGTGAGGGTGTGACTATTAATGGAGCTGAGAGGTCGAGTAGGAGGCTTCTAGCAGCAGCCAAATAGGCATAGTTTCCCGCGAATAAAATGAGAGAAGAATTTTCAAAAAAAAATTGATGTAAGATGTGGAAAGAAGAATTGCAGAATTTCAGAATTGTAGGAGAAGTTCTACCGGGTGCTGGCAGAGAGGCAGGTCTGTCAAGAGGGAGTTATAAGGGCTGCGATGCCAGAAATATAGGTGGCTCTGATACCATGTTATACCAGGAGGTAACTCCTTAAAACTATATATGAATTAGATGGAGGTTGTGTGTGTACTTATACATAGAGGTGAGACTATTGGTATTCACTTCCCAATGTCTCTTGGCCTTCCTTATTTACTATTTTACAATAATATACAATCTTACCCAATACATTAGGATTAGGTATCAACATTTTGTGCTATGTAATGAATGTGCAGAAGGATTTTTATTTCTAAATTATTATTTAGAAATGTTTTTTTCTAAGTAAAAAAATAGTTGTTCGAAGGTGATTGTGTAAAATTAGCTCTTGATGCGGTTGCAGGGCACTATTATGTGAATGATATGTTCAATGATGTTAGGATTCATGTAGTTGTAGGTTGTTTGCATAGATCTTGAGGGGGTGGGGGGTAGGGCTGAACAAAAGTCGGACAAATATTATTATGTTTGTTTCTTCATAGTACAGAGTATGTGTTGGAGAGTTGAGGTCCTTTTCATAGTGAGTACTTTGGTCATTGTGTAGAACATTTATTGCGCTGATGAGGTAGTATGTGTGAGATATTCGAGGTGTTTTTCATAGATGGGGGTGATAAATAACAATAATTTTAATTCCTATGAAGAAAAAGGATTGTGTAGTAAAATGAATTTGTAGAAGGATTTCTCTTTTTAAATTATTGTTTAGGAACATTTTTTAGAAGTATGGAAGTAGCTACATGAAGGTGTTTATGTAAAGCTAGTTGTTCAGAGGTATCATGGGTGGAGTTTCAAATTTTAATTAAGGGTTTTATTGAGTGAAAAAGTAGTTGTGTGAACAATGTCGTGCAAAGGTTGTTGTGCATGTGCAGATGTTATGCTAAATTTATGTTCAAAGTTTACTAAGATAATAAATATACAAATATTGTTCTTTAATTATTATTTAGGGACATATTTCACAATGTATAATTATTAATTAATATTAGTTTTGAAGATGGTTGTTTGGAGGCTTCATGTGCAGACCTGTGAATGTCAATTAAGGGCATTATTGAGTGAAAAAGTAACTATGCACACAAAGTTGTGCAAAGGCTATTGTGCATGTGTTGATGTTATGTGAAATATTTGTGCAAAGTTTACTAAGATAATAGATAGACAAATATCTTACTGGGAATATACATATTGCTATGCTTCTACTTCCATACATCCATCCTTGTCACATGTTCCACACATTGTCTATTCACACAAGAAATTCTCTTGTTTTTTATATTTGCATTTGTGTTATGTTCAGAGGGTATGAAAATCATGTTTCTAGATTTGATATTTTCGTTCTTATGTGGTTTTTGAATGCGTGAGTAGATGTGTACTCGTTGAGTTGAATGTTGAGATGACTTGTAATTATCTACAACCATCTTTTCTATTAATAAAAGGTCAAACATCAAGACGATGAAAAATCTAGATGGTGGTTTTATCTTTGTAGTGTTTTTTAAATGAAAAATAGTGGCAAGTTGTGATTTCTAGGGAAGTGAGACTACAAATATTTGAAATAGATAGTATAATAAGGGGAAAAACACCATTTTCAGTGATAGACAAGAAAGTGGGGCGTATAGCATTTTCTGTTTGCAAATTTCATTTAGGAGCTTCGAGAATTTTCCAAGCTTATGTTACCTTATATAAATTGTTATATGTGGGATACAGAAGTTGTACAATATTGCAAGCTTCTATACCAATTTTCCTATTCGATTTTGGCAATGGTGCAAGTTTTTGGTTCACCAAGATTTTCTCTATAATACTCTACATTATTTTGTAAACTTTGGTTTGCTTTACAATAGTCCTAGAAATGGGTGTGTCAAGTCATTTATAAATCATATTTGGTTTGGTTTTAAAAAGTAGTCAGACCAGTTATCAAGTCAATTTTTCATAGAGATTAGCTAAATTTAGGTTACAAATTCACCTAGAGAGTTATTTTTTGTCGGAATCTGATAATTTGATTCAACACCCTAAAAAAATTCCTAGATACCCAAAATATTGAAGCCTAATAGTTGTAACCCAAATTTCCCAAAATTTTTGTGGGATTTTAGCAAAAATCATGGAGGAATTTCCACTATTTTAGGGCGAATTTGTGGTCTCTTTAGACTACTCTACGCGGATAACAAATTCTCTACATGATTCAGTGGGAAAAGTGTTTGAATCATTTTTTTTTTCATTTTCGAATCTTAACAACTGTTTCTAGCATCTTTATAAAAAATCTGGTTAGAGTGTGACATTATTGATATCTTTTCGAGTCTTCAAAATCGTAGAAAAAAACAAAGGAAGTTCGGGCACTTTGCTTAAAAATATGATAGTGAATTTTTAAAATTCAAGGCTACAATTGTCAATTTTCCTCAACTTGGGTATCAATTGGATATGTTAACCAAAAAAACACAACGGAAAAAATCATTTAAAAAAAAATGAAAAAACTGTTTTCAATGATTTTTGGTGTTCTTGGAAAATTTCACGATTGGTTTTTTGATGGTGCTGAATCCATTTCCACTATTATAAAAAATGATCCAATGAGATGGTAACTTTTTCCATCTATACAAACTTACCGGTTATCACAAATTTATGTTTCTTATTTTGCGTATATCAAGGATATTGAAACAAGAGAAAGTGTGTAGTAAATGCACAATATTATTTTGGAATTTCAAAAAATTTCCTATTATTGTCCGCAATTTTTTTTTCTATATTTAATTTCTATTTATTTAGAGCATTGTATGTAACATTTTTTCACAACTTAATAGTAACAGACAATGTTTATGGAGAAAATTTGGAACTCTATACTAAAACGGTATTTGAATATGTTATTCATCGAAAGAGTTTTTTTTTCCTATGTTGCAAAAGAATATCACGCAGTAGGCTAGTGAAAGAGGTTGCTTACACTGATACCATTAACTCACTTGCTCAGATCGATAATAGCTTTGACTGGTTGAGAAATTATGAGTGATATGTGAATCTTATAACAAAAGAAGAAGTAAATGAAAATATTTGTAGCACTAGATTGGCGAATGTTGGGTGTGTTCCAGAGGTGTTTAGTTACAGAGAAATTGTTTATCTCTGGGCAGATAATTTTGATTTTAGAAAGAGAGAAATTAAGCTAGGAGCGATAAAGTTTTCTCTGAATCGTAATGTATTCATAACTTTATTCAAGTTACCGGAACCAAGCAAGAATTTAGAATTTTCAATTGTCGATAGTTTCATGGAGGTATAAGGGCACCAAATTGACATTATGTGGAAATTAATGTCTACAAGTTCTGAGGTTCCTTCTAATCTTTCTCTTGTAGATATTTCTTTTTTTATGCAACCGTTTAGGGATTTATTTTGTTTTTTCTCATGTAGCAAGGCTAAAAGGTAAATCACATGTTCTGAAATGAATTTTCTATGTGCTTTATGAGACATACACAATAATTGCATGTTCAATTGGGTTTGTGTCATTTGGAATGAATTATATTTTCGGTTACATAGATTACCCAAAAAAAAGGGTTATTTATAATGTCATACCTAATAACCCTTCTTATGTGAAGGAATGTTTTTGACAGTTTCCCTCTAATGTTATATTCAAGTTTCCTAAGGAACCAATGCAATTATGGTATCGTATTGGAGAATCATGAATATTCTTTAAATTTTTTCTTGATTCATCATGTGTTTGTGAGATAAGTGTATAGCATGGTAATTGGACAAGATCCTCCTCGAATATCTGCATAATTTGATGATTTCTTACTTCGCAAGGGGAATTTAAGGAAAGGGAAAGCGATATGGTTATGCGAATTTATGGTTTTGAAGATATGCCATTGATTTTGTCAATATTTTTTCTAGATAGGTAATTTTTTGCTAAAGTCCATAGATAATATTGTCATTAGCTATCTATATTTGAACAAAAAAAGAAGAGACAATTTATTTCTTTTGTTTTTACTATTGGAAAAGTGAATGTGAAGAATCCAGATCATGCTAAATGCTTTCATATTAAGTGAAGTTGAAGCTATTAAAGGATTTTATAGAGAAATAATTTTCATGGATCACCTTTAATATATGAGATACAAGAACTCATTTCTAAGAAGTAAAGAGAAGGGCAAGAAAAGTCATAGTGTTGATAAAAAAAACTAGTAGATGTTGGACAACTTGGTGAAAAAGATATCATCTTGACTGTTATCACCCTAATAATTTCTAAAGATTCTGGGCTTTTGATTTTTAGTTTAAGAAAAATAGGGGTAACCACAAACCTACTTTGGAAATTTAGGATCTAGCCTTCCTAAATTTCAGAGAGGGCTCTCTCTTTATGATTTAACTTTGTTTTGTTTAATTTTTTAGGCTAGTTATGATAGAACAATTGGTTTTGGTTTTGAAATGTTTGGTGGAAAATAAGATTACTTAAAGAAAAATTAAAGAGGGATCTACCAGTCCATTGGGCTATGGAGTCAAAGTCTAGCAAGCAGTACTAGAAAGCAAGGCCAAAAGAATGCTAATGTATTTAGGGGAAGGTAGATAACCCTCAGAT
The DNA here is from genome assembly GCA_034641835.2 of Pinus albicaulis. Taxonomy (NCBI): domain Eukaryota; kingdom Viridiplantae; phylum Streptophyta; class Pinopsida; order Pinales; family Pinaceae; genus Pinus; species Pinus albicaulis. The sequence goes on along the minus strand of JAXQQM020073359.1, from coordinate 3,467 downwards.
ATTTGGATAGATTGTTTTGATGAAATGGCTTGCTTCCAGATAAAGGGAAATGAAGAATCCTTTGATCCAGAAAAAGAGGAAGGATGCAGGGGTCAACCGGGACTAGGAGAAATTAAGAATTCCTAAATCCAGAAATCAACAGAAAACATTTAAATGATTAAGTAGTTAAGAAAGGGAGTTTTTACACTAGTCCTAAAGTAATACTCCTAATTAATCATTAAGATTGAAAAATACATATGAAATTGTATGTAACTCAGAAATGAAACAATGACAGTAAGAAAGTATTTTACTCATCAAATTATCGCATGAATCCTGAATTATGAATTCCAATTGGCTATTGTCCAGACTGCTGCTTCGAAATCAACACATGTGAGCCTCCAACGTACCAGCAAAATGTCTGTAATATTCTTAGCAATTTTATTCCACACTAAACAGTTCACAAATTGAAGTATTTATACAAATTTTTATTACAAATATCCTAGAGAAATTTAGGAATAGTTTTAGGAAATATAAAATTACTTTACACATTAAGAGGGACAACTGCTTAACAACTTTAGCAAGATGTCCTCTTATCTAGAAAATATAGAACTAATCTTATCTAACAAAAACTATTTGTTGAATAGATGTCCATGCTTGTTGGCATATTGAAAAATATATTTTGGAAGATGACTTAACTGATACTCTTTCCACTTATAATCTTTAACACTGTATTTCATCTCTGATGTTCTTTCATGCTGCTTATTTATCATTTTACTACTGTAAAAAGGAAATTACAGCAGTCAAAATCAGCTAGATGTTTCTTTTCTCTCTGATACACTTTGACTCTGTTGTTCACCCTGATACTCTTTTAACTAATATTTTAACCTTTAACTGCTGTAAAAAGAGACTTCTCAGCATTAAAAAATAAAAATCAAATAAGTTTTTTTATTGTTTTCTTCTTAGATTGACTGTTTCACCTGCACTTTCTTTCATTGTTCTTCTTCTCTACTGCTACAACAAATCTGTAAAAGTCATCCATTGTTCGCCATCTGGTATTTTTGAACTTTTTAATTTTCTGAAGTTCTCATCAGCATTAGTTTACTTGGAAAAATTTGGTTTCATGACAAACAAATGTTTGATTTCATTTTGAAGGAAAAATAAGTCTTCAATATAATGTAGAACAACTTTCCCTGTTGGAGAGCCTTGTGGTAGTGGCTTGTTGACCTGTTCTTTAGCATGATCCCTTATCTTTTTGTCATATTATTTTTGGTCCATAAATTTCTCATTGAAGACATGGATATCTGGAATGCCAGCTTGTCTTAGCATAGTGTACTTTGCTAAAAATTTGGTAATAGAAAAATTCATGGCATCACATTTTTCTTTCAAATTGTTCATTAGAGTTTTCCTTGTCAAAACTTTCTTGATTTGCAATATAGTCTCTATTCTATCTTGTATCTTCAATTCTTCTAGATCTGTTCTGTTTTTACTGTTTAAGAAAGTAATTAGCTTTAATTTCAGTACTGGTTTGTCTGCTAATTCTTCTGTTGTCTTTTGTATTTCCACTTGTGCTGCTAGAAGGAGGTCTCTCTGTTCATATATTATCTAGATTGATGGCCACTGAAGATGTATAGCCTAAATTATATTGGTCCATAAGTAATTTCTTATATAAGAATTTTGTGTAGTGAAACTTAAATCTTTTTGAAGGCTTTTGATTTGCTCTTCAAGTCTCTTGGCCTTTTGCTCATAATTGTTGGCATTGATCAATGCTTCTTTGTTAGATACTTCCATATTCTGAATGATATTTTTCAAACTGTTAATTTCATTATTTTTTAGAGACATTTCCTCCATTTCTTTGACTATTTTCCCTGTATCATTTGTCTATTGTACTGTGATGTTGAGGATTATGTATTGGAGGTAGTAGCTGATTGCACTGACACTGCAGTTGCCAGTGGCTCTTTTGGTGCTAACTTTTCTCCTAGTGTAGAATGAATAGCAACTGTAATAATAGGTATGAATGTAGGAATGGTGGAAGTATCAGTTTCCTTCATAGTTTCTTTTTATTTCATAAGTATATCCATTTGACCTTCCATATATTTGATTTGAGCAGTTAGCTTTATGTTCAACTGCATCATATCCTCTTTTTCCTTCTGTTCTTGAAGTATTTCCTTACTTTGTTGGTGATCACTTTGAGGAAGTTTTAACTGTTTCCTTAAAGCAACAATATCATCATTTTTATTCTTGATCAATACTTCAGAAGCTTGCACATTTGATGGGTCAACTCCTATTTGTAAAATCAAATCTTCTAAGGCCTTGATCCTTAAATATTTGGCATATAAAGAGCCTTTGTCAAGTTCATTTGGTCTTGCATGTTGATAATGGTATTTTGAAAATTTGTCACACTCATGGCTTTTGTCACCTCAGTAGAATATAGCATTTTAGATCTATGTCTGTGGAATTCTATTTGATCAAGTTCATGCACCCTTTCAGTATCTACTTCAAATTCAACTTTTTTGTAATCAGCCACTGTTTTTGGAGTTGAAGTAGTTGGTTATAAATATGACATGATCATTTTATTTGAGGAGTAATCAAATGTTGTAAGCAACCTGTTCTGATTTCCTGGCTTCTGTTTGAGAAACTGAGAATAAATCTCACCTTTGATTTCCTCATTCCTTTGTTTGATCTTCTTATATGTTTCTTTGATGTCCAAATATTTTTCTTCTACTGTTTGAGAAGAAGAAGCTTCTATATTAACCTACTTTTCAATCATCTGAGTGTCTGATTCTTTACCTGCTACTTGTTCTCTTTCTATCTCTATTAAATTCTCTTTTATTATCTCAGTGGCTTCATCATTTCTGACTTCTGGTTCATTGACACCTTCAACCTCAATAACTTTCTATCTCCCTATTGAACCTAATCTGAGCCTTTTGTTGTAGATGATCTTGAACTTAGTATCTGTAGTAGTTTATGTTCTGTAGGTTCCTTCATCTCTGCCTCTTTTGCTTAAAGATTCCAGTTGTTTAGAAGTTACCACAACAAGTGTGGTGTCCATTTTTCCTAATGGCTGTTCATTTGCAGTTGCATCTACCAATGTATTTTCTACCCATTCTGTATGATTAGTAAACTTTTCAATATCAGGCTTTGGCTCATGTATAAAGGGAGCTAGTTGACACTTGACCCTTATACTGCTTAAAAGACCTTGGGGGTCATAATTCCAAGGGAAACTCACTTGAAATTTCAGATCTGACAATATTTTTTCTATCTCTATATCAACATCTCTATTATTCACTATGAAGGGACCAATCTGATTTTTTAGTTTGAACTGGGACTTCTTTTTGGAATCCATGAAATTGATAGCATCAACATTCAAAACCTATCTCAAATACTCCAAAGCAAAGAATCTGATATTCAAAAGCTTATGTAATTTGCTTGACTTCAACGATTATTTTATTAAGGGCGGCAGCTCGCGCGCGTGCGAGCATTTCTCTCTG
>JAXQQM020059139.1:0-42794 GCA_034641835.2 Pinus albicaulis | reverse complement strand
TGTTGTATTGCTACAACACCACCCAAAAATTTGGAGTATATTTAAAATTTCGGGTTCCCCCTCTTGCTCGCTTAGGGCGTTAAAAGTGTTCACGACCTACGGTCGGTGACATCCCGCCGCCCTATCCCCAGCCCCTCATGAGCTTTCTCACCATCATGATCGGACTCGCATTCTTTGCAATCACGCCATGTGAGGGAGGGACCACCCAGCATATGTTCAAATAAGAAATTTCCATGCACTCAGGATGTACATTAACATCTCCCTCGCCATGGGTCATTAAACGCATTGTTTGAATACTTCTCTCATGTTCATTAGTCTCATATATTTTATCTAGGGGCATCATTCGCAAAGAATAACTGTGAACTATTTAATGTTATGTTGTTTACACAGGTCAATCCCCGACTGATAAACTCATCAATGATTTTCATGGCACCGAGGGGAATAAGATTAAGCTCAATGACAAGGTCACAGTTGTAAACCATGACACATTCATCCACGTGTCCCGCTTAGGTCGATATGAGACATAACGCCACCTTTGAAGACCATGGTTAAGGTAGATGACAAGGTTGCACCCGCAAGTGAGGTGGAAGAGCAAGTTAACATTATTTTCAGATGGAGGATGATGTGGTGCGTGTTCATTCATTCAAAGAAACAAGGAATCACTGGGCACCAGAAAAATATTATAACGATGTTGATATCAAAAGACAAGGGTTTCTCACATTATTAACGGAGATGCCATATTAAGAGTGCACATGTTGATGTTGGCAAGACAATGGCACATCAAAAAGTGCCTCATCCTCCATCAAAGTACAGAGGTAGGTTTGTTGGTGAGATTTAGGGTTGATTGTTCAGGCAATTGGTGCATTAATAGTGTTGGCACAATTTCAAATATCTAAACGCACCTCTGAGAAGCAATTTTTGTTAAACCCAAGCTGCACGGTGGGTGCAAAATTTATGGTTTTATAGAATTAAACCAAAGAAAAATTCATGTGGTTTCAAAGCCATAAGAGATCGCGGAGAAAAACTAGGTGAGGACATTATAAGTTGGCACACTTTCGATGGACCAAGGTGACATTTTGACACATTAAGTTAAGGCGCAAATACATATGGTTTCCAAACCATGTGGAGGAGTAAAATCATATAAAACTATATGAAGGATGTTACAATTGAATATGTTTATGCCAAGGTTTTCAACCTACGTTAAAAGGTTTGGTTTCAACATGGCAGCGGATAGAATAATGACCATGGTGCGATGCATGACAATCAAAAACTGTGTTTTAAGCAGTGCCAGAACATTTTATTTAATGGCGTTACCATAACATGTGGATTCATCAAAGGTCTCCCAAAGTCATGAATAGAGGGTTCAACAGCATATGTGTGATATTTTCAACTTCTACGTTACAAATTGATCTCTCGTTTACTAGAGGCTAATATAAAACATATGGAAATTTCCTATCAGCGCTAATTACAATCATTACCAACTGTCCCCTTCTTCTACGTGTCTTTTATTATGGAAGACATGCAAAGCCTTTTTCTCTTTTGTTAAAGACCGACAGGAAGGGTGGTGGATGGTTATGCGTTTGCAATCGCGCTAACTGTTAGAATTCTTATTCGAAACCATGGAGCGCAGTAGAGGAACGTTACAAATAGGCTCAAGTCCTTTTACGCTGGAGTCTTAGTCTTGAAGAAAATATATACGTATATAGTGCTAAACTTTGGTGCGTTGGAAACATGGCAAGACATGCATGGACACGTTGCGCAAAGTTAAACGTTCGATGGCATGTTATTTCATGGACACGTTACATAAATTTAAAAGATAATTTGAGCAGATACATTATATTCAGTCAAAATTTGTGTTCAACGCATGGTCATGACAAACCTAGAGCGGCAACCCAAATATTATGATAACTCCGGTGCGGTAATAGCCAAAAGTCATCCAAAGCCGTGAATAGAAGGTTTAACAACAATGTTGGTAATATTTGCAACGTCAACATTTGAACTGGGTCTCCTCTTTACTTGAGGCTGAGGTGGAGTGGGTTCGATGTTCTCGTCAGCACCGATTACGATATTTACCTGTTGTTTACTGCTTTTCACTTGCTTTCTATCATGGGAGGCGTACATGCCTTTTCGCTTCTCGATTAAAGACGTGCATGGAGGGTCGTTTCCTCTTACAACGATGACTTAGACCATGGGAAGCGTAGTTGCAGCGCGCATGAGGCAATCCACGACGTGATTCTTGGCTCTCCGCTGCGTGTCAAAGGAGGTGTGATCCAGTTTGAGAAAACTCCAGCGTTTTCCACCTCGAGGAAGAAAGTTGTTGATGCTGAGCATTGCGGCTTCCTCTCCATGCATGACACCACAGGCAGTAGTTGTTCAGCATGGATGGTGACACCGTTTCATTCAAAACACATGCATACAGGTTCAAAAATAACAGTTTCATCATTATCATAAGGTCGGCGGCCTTTATGATGCATCATTAATGAATCAAAACTGGAATAGCAGAGCGCACTATACACAATGGAAGCGTTGTAACCCGCGTAGCCTATCAAACCTAACAGCTATAGTCTTCTAGCCAACCTGCGCTCGTGGTCTGGTCTACTGAAGCCATGCATGCACACAGATTTAGTTATGTCGGCTTTGTCATTGCCGTATGATACAGATCCACCAGGAAAAGGAAAAATGCTCCATCAAAACAACGCAGTAACGGCTGTGGAACATTATTTCCAGAGTGAAAAATCCGTCCATACAGTAGATGAGAAATGTTCTATTGCAGGATAAAAGTTCCGCCTTGAAAATTATATCGAAGATGTTGATTCGAGGAGGCTTAGTGTTTGATGTGAAATCAGTATATTAAGAACAGCCACAAGTTAAAATGATTTTTGCTAACATGACCAAAACGTGTTTCATATCCCTGCCTCCAAAGAGGGCATGAAATAACTAACTCAAATATCAATGCGTGTCCAACAGATCGACATTGTTGGATTTCCTTCGGAAGACTGGTTTTGTTAACATCGTGTGAATATAGCATGGAAATGGTGCTCGTCTGCTTATAACCTGACTTTCCACCACGAAGATAGGAGTTGTTCGAAAGGCAAGAGATTTATCGGAGTGCGCTCCTTCCTGCAACTACAACCAAATCGCACGATCAAGCAACTCCTCCATACGTAAAGGCCACTCTTTTTGTTGAACGAAAGTAAGATTCAATACAGGAGAAGACATTGCGCCTAAGCTGAACAATGATTGCACGATGAAGACAACCATGCTTTAAGGTCACAGTTTCCCTTGGTCATTGGGTCGCAACACATCCAAAGCGAACAACATGCGACCTGCCCAGAATTGCGACTGTGCAACCCCCCATGAGGTCGCAGTCTTCCCCGGTCGCCAAGTCGCAACGTATCCAAAACCAACAGAGTGCGACTTGCCCAGAATCGTGACCATGCGACCCTTGTCAAGTCGCAGTCCTCCTTAGTCAAGATACCTGAGATTCTCCGATTGAAGATGACAAGTATTTCTCCTCTAATGAATGGGAAAATCGATGAGTGTGAAGACCTACGGCGAACACTGAGAATGTGAATGAAGAAGCTCGTGCCTATCGAGTAATTTAATTCAAGACTTGAAGAGAACCTTGTGCATGGGAAAGATGATGATCCTGACAGAGAAGGGGCACAGAGAAAGCTTACCCTATCCATTCTCTCCGATGATTCAGTAGTTGACCACACAGAGGTCTAAGTTATTATTTTCATTCTTACAATTGATTAAGATGCCCTTAGCATTATTAGTATTCCATCATGAAGACTTGTGACCTGTGTTATTTTATTGCAGGAAGAACCTCTTTGTTTGCACATAAGAGCCAAGTTTTTCCCCAGCAAACAAGGGGACATTTTCAAAACAAGTAGATGCTGGCGAAACTCCAAAGAACTCACTGATCTACCTAGGTTGTAGGTCACATGTCTGTTGAGGTCGCGAGGTGTAATCCCAGTCGCAAGGTCACATTTACTGTTTTCCACGAAATTTGCGACCCGCCGACCAAATCGCAAGGTCGCAAGGTCGCATTTTCATATTTTTTCATGCTCCGCGACCCGCGACCACCAAACCCGGTCGCAAGGTCTCAAGGCCAGCACGTTGACCATTCTCTTTAACTTTGTGACCCGGCCGATGGCTTTCCCTTTAGCGGTCACAACAACGGCTTCAGTGTTGCGGAGTCGCGAGAAGAAGTTTGGGTCGTAAGGCAGCCCAACGGTCAAGAAGATGAAAAGTCAAGGAAGCCCAAAGGGTAGGTTTTGTATTATAAATACTCCTTCGGGAGCTTGCAAAAAGATCTTTTGTTTGGGACTCGAGCTGAGTATATTGTATTACCAGAGGAATATACATTTAAGCATTAATACAAGCATTTTGAAAAATACCTTTGTGGATCTGGTGTTGTCTTATGTATGAGCATTGTTGAGTATTATGTTTTCAGTTTCTGAACATCTTTAGATTAAGGGAACTGTATCTTCAATTCACATCACAGTTGAATAACAGTTTGCTAAGTATGTTAATGGTGGTTGAGTTTATTTCACTTTCTCAACGAATGCTGATGGCTTTGTTTATTGGCATTTGTGTTACTATTTAAAACTTTTAGGAAGTGAAATCCGTTCTTGCCATGAGGAATTGTTTCCTTTGTGGCCAGAACAGTTTACAAGTGTGACCCTAATGAAGTGTTGCTAACAACACTTCCTTCGGTCTTCATGCTTTATTATTTCGTCTTGCTACTCATAGTGTCGCATGTACATTTAATGCATCAATCATATGTCTTGTATCAGTTGATTAGGTGTGTATCCACTATTTTATATAGTTTAAGAGAGACCCTAAGTAAAGGATAAATCAGTGGTAGCCGGACCCACACCCCGGATGGGATCCCTAGTCCAAACGGTTCAAGGTCTAATTGGGACCTTTTACCGGGGAGATCCCTTGCTGTTGGCCGGACAGATTTTCCCGTGAACAGAATTGACGCTAGAAGGAGGGCTAGATGAAAAGCTGAGCCCTTAGAGCCTGCAGTTAATCTCATATCTGTAATGGCTCATTCCCAAATCATTCTCCCGAGATGTTTGTCGGAGTTTTATGAACCTCGATACTTCATCCCCAATGAACTTATGTATCACTTGTCCCAGTTAAAATTTGATGGTGAAAATGGGGTGTCCATAACCCAACACCTTTTAGATTTATATGACTTTGGTGAGTGCTACGTAATTGAAAATGAAGGTTTGATATGTTTTCTTTTCTTCCTCATCCTCGAAGGTCGCACTAAGCAATGGTGCCGCACATTGCCGGAAGCTTCCATCCATTCGTTTGAACAACTCGCTAGTGAATTACAACAAGCGTTTCACAGGTATGATTTTTAGAACGTTTTAATAAAGTTAAATGACATTAGAATGAAACCTCAAGAACCTCTAGATGAATTCTCTATCAAATTTTTCCATTATTGTTTTGAGTTCCCTAAAAAGGATGTCGATTGGAAGTTGTTAGGGGAACAGTTCAGCTATGTGATTCTCGTTTCCCTTGAACAATTTCAGTTAGCAACCCAGCCTGAACCTAGTGTTTTATGACAACCGCAGAGTCAACGGTGGTCGACATTGAGTCTTTCATGCACCATGTTGAATCGGACGAATCGGAGTTTGAACACCCCAGTGGCTCTTATCTCTTCCCGATTCATAGAAACCTACCTCAAGGCCCTCGGTGTCTCCACTGGACACAAACCTAAATACGATTTCGCATGCGATTATGAATCGACTCTGCCATAAGTGATTCCCTTACAAGGCCTACGGATCATTGTTTTCTCCTCGTAAACAGAGATGCTGTGTGTTGAAAAGCACCAGGGTTAATGCCCCTATGACTCAATCTGTTCGTTCATTATTCCCCGGTTGGTTTCTGGATCCCACCACACTAGTAATTTCTTCGAGACATTCAAATTTTCCTTATGCTAGTATTGGTGAAAATCATAAGCACGCAGATGGTGTTTCACAATCACAGTTCAAAATCGATGAATCTTTTAGATCTGATATTTCTCACTCGGAATCTTTAGACAACCATAGGAGCGATTTTCTGTCTGGGCAACCTCAGGATGTCCTCTTTATTGATCCATCCCAGTCCATAACTCCCAGGGAACCTAACTTTCTAGGTACCGAACTTGACCAAATCAATGATTACATCGATCACTCCTTATCTAAAAACATATTCCATCATACCACTAAGGACTATCACTCGCATCTCTTTGCCAACCACATGGAGACACCAGAACTTGATGAGTCACTTTGGGAAGATTCAACTACCCATCAGAAAATCGAAACGCTTCCGCTTCTGTCGACCGTTTCTGAAATGACGATCCCCAAGTACCATGCTCCTCCCAGCATAACCGCATCGAATTCACCCCACCCTGACAAATCTAGAGAATCCGATACTTTGGATTATCAATCCGTCAGTGCGCAAACATTTGACCGAATTGATACAAAGCCCACTATCATTTTGCAACCCACCACAATCCATGATCACATCCAATCGCATGTTGAGCTCGCCAAACCATCAAAATCGGGCAACCCCCCGCTCGAAGGTCCGGGGTTTGATCCTCACACCCTTGACCAAACCGAGGAGCAACCCCGAACTAGGGTTTCTGCACTTGGATGCGCAAGCACCTATAATTCGCTTGGCACATGCTTATTGTTTCCATTCCATAAAACTGATGGTCCTCAAAATAATGATGAGATTTCCGGTCAACTCGACCAACTCTATTCGGTGGATGTGCCTACAAATAGGAAATGGCTTGCCAAGTGCCCATCAGACCTAGGATTGTGCATGAATGATTATGTGTCATTAATAAATGTTGAGCTTCAAAAACGTATTTCCGTGTATCAAGATGAGAGTGGGATTCAGCTTGCACAATCTGTTCTGGCATGTTCTTTGGTAAGTATCTATGATCATCTTTATGTTGCACCTGCTCCTCAGGTAAGTTTTGTTGCTGCTTCACTTTTTTGGATACTAGCTCTGATCCTGGTCATTGTTGTTCTAGAAGGTCGGGAACTAACGCGGTGGCTGCACTAGAAAGCTGATTTTACATAACCCGGCCACATCAGTGGTTAAACTAGGGTTTAGGTGTAGGCTAGCTAGGACCTGCAATAAAAAATTTTAGTTCAAAGTTAATTAGGTTTACTTGCCAAATTTTTGCTTCATAGTTTAAAAGTGTGTTTACTATTCCTGTTTACGATAAATTTCCTAGGCATAATCATGTTACAATTGTTTTGCACTCATTTCTTTTCAGTTTTCTTGTTGTCACATAAATAATTACTACTTGTATCGCGCCTCTTTCTCACCTACAACTGGTTAATCATTCTCCCACATGGCGTTGCATTGCATCTTAAGCCTCGCCTATTACATGGCGTCGTATGCCCTCTCCCTCACATCATTTTTATCATATCGCTTGCTACTTCATGAGCCCTCATTGCAACCCTATCACCTTGCAGTCTTGTTTTGCCCCGATTGCTGAAACAGTAACCCCATTTTTTTGCATGAGGTTGCGGTGGCTATCTCAAGAGGCAGATTTCTCTTAGGACTAGTCATCGAAGTCACATTCTCAATAAGATGCCTATGAGTCTAAACTTATTATCTGGGGAGATACGATCCGGTTGATTATGGGACACCTAATGAGCTTGAAATGGCCCATACCCGTAAGCCTAAGTCTTGTGCCCAGCATATTCTTGGGCGTCTTAATGATCTATTTTGCGCGCTTCGCCTATTGTGGTAAATGGGATGTGAAGGTTGGGCACAAGGGCAAACCCAAGTCAGGATATCTTTCAGTTTCTGTAAAACAAGAAACAACCTCTCTTGCCCGTAAAATAAGTTGGGATCCCTCATCTGCCCATGAAAATAAGTGCCACGAGCACATGAAAATAAGTGCTACAAGCACATGAAACAAATAAGGGTAAAGGATCGAGAAAGGCTTCCTGCACAGAGAGGTAATCACCTTAACAACTCTGGAGTCCACGACAAGTCTCGTGGCCCAGCGGCGGAGCACGTTTGTGATTTCTTGAAGTGACTCGCATGCAGGAAGTCTTGTCGGTACTGTTGACGTGAGCTCTTGAGAAACTTGCTTTAAATCTGAATAATAAACCCTTCCTTGCTCTTCACATCATCAACAAGATAGTGGCATCTGTGAGCTTTCTCTTTGATGTGTTTCTGGTTAGTGAGACCTAGCTGAGACACAGGGATTAGGCATACCTGTAAAGGGCCAGAGTAATTCAAAGGGTCCCCATAGAACTTGTTCATTATTCCCTTGCATCACTATCTTGGCTCAGAGTTTTGTTGTGATAGTGACAAAGATGCTGGATTCTACCAGTGGTTCGCCATTTGTTGTATCCGCTACAACAACACCCAAAATTTTGGGTATATTTAAAATTTCGGGTTCCCCCTCTGCTCGCTTAGGCGTTAAAGTCTTTCACCCGACCTGCAGTCAGTGACATCCCGCCGACCTATCCCCAACCCCTCATGAGATTTCTCACCATCATGATCAGATGATGTTGTTGCAATCACGCCATGTGAGGGAGGGACCACCCAACATACGTTCGAATAAGAACTTTCCGTGCACTCAGGATGTACATTAACAGCTCCCTCGCCATGGGTCATTAAACGTGTTGTTTGAATACTTCTCTCATGTTCATTGGTCTCATATATTTTATCTAGGGGCACCATTCGCAAAGAATAACTGTGAACTATTTAATGTTATGTTGTTTACACAGGTTAATCCCCGACTGATAAACTCATCAATGATTGTCATGGCACCGAGGGGAATAATATTAAGCTCAATGACAAGGTCACAGTTGTAAACCACGACACATTCATCCACGTGTCCCGCTTAGGTGGATATGACACATAAGGCCACCTTTGAAGACCATGGTTAAGGTAGATGACAAGGTTGCACCCGCAAGTGAGGTGGAAGAGCAAGTTAACACTATTTTCAGATGGAGGATGATGTGGTGTGTGTTCATTCACTCAAAGAAACAAGGAAGCACTGGGCACCAGAAAAATATTATAACGTTGTTGATATCAAAAGACAAGGGTTTCTCACGTTATTAACGGAGATTCCATATTAAGAGCACACATGTTGATGTTGGCAAGACAATGGCATAGCAAAAAGTGCCTCATCCTCCATCAAAGTACAGAGGTAGGTTTGTTGGTGAGATTTAGGGTTGATTGTTCAGGCAATTGGTGCATTAATAGTGTTGGCACAATTTCAAATATCTAAATGCACCTTTGAGAAGCAATTTTTTGTTAAACCCAAGCTACACGGTGGGTGCAAAATTTATGGTTTTATACAATTAAACCAAGGCAAAATTCATGTGGTTTCAAAGCCATAAGAGATCGTGGAGCAAAACTAGGTGAGGAAATTATAAGTTGGCGGACTTTCGATGGACCAAGGTGACATTTTGACACATTAAGTTGAGGCACAAATACATATGGTTTCCAAACCATGTGGAGGATTAAAATCATATAAAACTATATGAAGGATGTTACAATTGAATATGTTTATGCCGAGGTTTTCAACCTGCATTAAAAGGTTTGGTTTCAACATGGCAACAGATATAATAACGACTATGGTGCGATGCATGATAATCAACAAATGTGTTTTAAGCGGTGCCAGAACATTTTATTTAGTGTCGTTACCATAACATGCGGATTCATCAAAGGTCGCCCAAAGTCATGAATAGAGGGTTCAACAGCATATGTGTGATATTTTCAACTTCTACATTACAACTGGATCTCTCGTTTACTAGATATGGAACTTTCCTATCAACGCTAATTACGATCATTACCAGCTGTCCCCTTCTTCTACGTATGGAAGGCATGCAAAGCCTTTTTCGCTTTTGTTAAAGACCGGCAAGAAGGGTGGTGGATGGTTATGCGCTTGCAATCGCGCTAACTGTTAGAATTCTTATTCGAAACCATGGAGTGCAGTAGAGGAACGTTACAAATAGGCTCAAGTCCTTTTATGCCAGAGTCTTAGTCTTGAAGCAGATATATACGTATATAGCGATCAACTTTGGTGCGTTGGAAACATGGCGAGACATGCATGGACACATTGCACAAAGTTAAATTTTCGATGGCACGTTATTGCATGGACACGTTACATAAAGTTGAAAGATCATTTGAGCAGATACATTATATTCGGTCAAAATTTGCGTTCAACGCATGGTCATGACAAACCTAGAGTGGCAGCCCAAATATTATGATAACTCCGGTGTGGTAATAGCCAAAATTCATCCAAAGCCGTGAATAGAAGGTGTAACAACAATTTTGGTAATATTTTCAATGTCGGCATTTGAACTGGGTCTCCTCTTTACTTGAGGCTGAGGTGGAGCGGGTTCGACGTTCTCGTCAGCACCGATTACGATCTTTCCCTGTTGTTTACTGCTTTTCACTTGCTTTCTATCATGGGAGGCGTACATGCCTTTTCGCTTCTCGATTAAAGCCGTGCATGGAGGGTGGTTTCCTCTTACAACGATTACTTATACCATGGGAAGAGCAGTTGCAGCACGCATGAGGCAATCCACGGCGTGATTCTTGGCTCTCCACCGCGTGTCAAAGGAGGTGTGATCCAATTTGAGAAAACTCCAGCGTTTTCCACCTCGAGGAAGAAAGTTTATGATGCCGAGCGTTGCGACTTCCTCTCCATGCATGACACCACAGGCAGTAGTTGTTCAGCGTGGATGGTGATACCGTTTCATTCAAAATGCATGCATACAGGTTCAGCAATAACGGTTTCGTCATTATCATAAGGTCAGCGGCCTCTACGATGCATCATTAATGAATTAACACTGGAATAGCAGAGCGCACTATACACAACGGAAGCGTTATAACCCGCGTAGCCTGTCAAACCTAACAGTTATAGTCTTCTGGCCAACCTGCGCTCGTGGTCTGGTCTACTGATGCCATGCATGCACACGGATTTAGCTATGTCGACTTTGTCATTGCCGTATGATACAGATCCGCCAGGAAAAGGCGAAACGCTCCATCAAAAAAACGCAGTAACGGCTGTGGAACATTATTTCCAGAGTGAAAAATCCCTCCATATAGTAGATGAGAAATGTTCTATTGCAGGATAAAAGTTCTGCCTTGAAAATTATATCGAAGATGCTGATTCGAGGAGGCTTAGTGTTCGATGTGAAATCAGTATATTAAGAACAGCCGCAATTTAAAACGATTTTTGTTAACATGACCGAAACGTGTTTCATATCCCTGCCTCCAAAGAGGGCGTGAAATAACTAACTAAAATCTCAATGCGTGTCCAGCAGATCGACATTGTTGGATTTCCTTTGGAAGACTGGTTTTGTTAACATCGTGTGAATATACCATGGCAATGGTGCTTGTCTGCTTATAACCTGACTTGCCACCACGAAGACAGGAGCTGTTCGAAGGGCAAGAGATTTATCGGAGTGCGCTCCTTCCTGCAACTACAACCAGATCGCACGATCAAGCAGCTCCTCCATACGTAAACGCCACTCTTTTTGTTGAACGAAAGCAAGATTCAATGTAGGAGAAGACATTGCGCCTAAGTTGAACGATGATTGCACGATGAAGACAGCCATGCTTTGAGGTCGCAGTTTCCCTTGGTCGCTGGGTCACAACACATCCAAAGCGAACAGCATGCGACTTGCCCAGAATTGTGACTGTGTGACCCCCCATGAGGTCGCAGTCTTCCCCGGTCGCCAAGTCGCAATGTATCCATAGCAAACAGAGTGCGACTTGCCCAGAATCACGACCATGCGACCCCTATGAGGTCGCAATCCTCCTCAGTCAAGATACCTAAGATTCTCCGATTGAAGATGACAAGTATTGCTCCTCTAATGAATGGGAAAATCAATGAGCATGAAGACCTACAGCGAACACTGAGAACGTGAATGAAGAAGCTCGTGCCTCTCAAGTAATTTAATCCAAGACTTGAAGAGAACCTTGTGCGTGGGGAAGATGATGATCCTGACAGAGAAAGGGCACAGAGAAAGCTTACCCTAGCCATTCTCTCCGACGATTCAATAGTTGACCACACAGGGGTCTAAGTTATTATTTTCATTCTTACAATTGATTAAAATGCCCTTAGAATTATTATTATTCCATCATGAAGACATGTGACCTGTGTTATTTTATTACAGTAAGAACCTCTCTGTTTGCACATAAGAGCCAAGGTTTTCCCCAGCAAACAAGGGGACATTTTCAAAACAAGTAGATGTTGGCGAAACTCCAAAGAACTCACTGATCTTGCCTAGGTCGTAGGTCGCATAAATGTTCTTGGGAATCGCGAGGTCGCAAATCCCGGCAGGTCGCAAGGTCGCATTTTTATTTTTCTGAAATTTGCGACCGCGACCCCGCTTCTAATCATGGTCGCAAAGTCGCATTTTCATCTTTTTTCACGTGCGACCGCGACCCGTTCCTTGAGTCGCGAGTCACTGTCGCCGTCTCTTACAACTGCCGACCGCGACCGGTCAAGTTACAATCCGCAAAAACGACTCGGGTCGCGGTCGCGAAAGAAGTGATTGACAACCCAACGGTAAAGAAGATGAAAAGTCAAGGAAGCCCAAAGGGTAGGTTTTGTATCATAAATACTCCTTCGGGAGCTTGTAAAAGGATCTTTGGTTTTGGGACTCGAGCTGAGTATATTGTATTACCAGAGGATTATACACTTAAGCATTAATACAAGCATTTTGAAAAATCCCCTTGTGGATCTGGTGTTGTCTTATGTATCAGCACTGTCGAGTATTATATTTTCAGTTTCTGAACATCCTTAGATTAAGGGAAATGTATTTTCAATTCAGATCACAGTTGCATAACATTTTGCTGAGTATGTTAATGGTGGTTGAGTTTATTTCACTTTCTTAGCGAATGTTGATGACTGTTTATCTATGTTCGTGTTATCATTTAAACTTTTAGGAAGTGAAGGGTGTTCTTGCCGTGAGGAACTGTTTCCTTGGCAGTTAGAACAGGTTGCAAGCATGAACCTAATGAAGTGTTGCTAACGACACTTCCTTCGGTCTTCATGCTTTATTAATTCCTCTTGCTACTCATAGTGCTGCATGTACATTTAATGCATCAATCATATGTCTTGTATCAGTTGATTAAGTGTGTACCCACTGTTTTATAGAGTTTAAGCGAGACCCAAAGCAAAGGAGAAATCAGTGGTAGCCGGAACCACACCCCGGACGGGATCCCTATTCCAAATGGTTCAAGGTCTAATTGGGACCTTTTATCGGGGAGATCCCCTGCTGTTGGCCAGACAGATTTTCCCGTCAACAAGTTATAAACACTAGAATACACTCTCTCTTAAGAAGTCTCTACAATACATATTGGATGGAGGGAAATGTTATGATAAAACATGTACAAAAAAACCTTTTAGGGTTGTCTCAACTTACTCTATTGTTAATCATATAGTGTCAATTTTGTAAAACTATAATCTACAATAAGGACTGAGTGTGTTTTTTCATTTGTAAGTTTTGTTTGGAATTGAAAAATAAAAAATTATAAAAGCTAAAATTATGTAGTGAAAAACTTTGTTTAAAATTTCAGAATAAAAACTTGAGTAAGTTTGACATCATATAATGTGAAATCAGTTTATGATTATAAAGTAAAAAACATGTAAGTTTTTTAGCCACAATTAGAAAATTAAAATATGTATATAGTTTTTTTTCTAACAGAAGAAATTTGATATTCATTAACAAAAAAAAATTCAAAAGAGTATGTATATAGTTATAAACTGTTATGTAGTTACAAACTGTTATGTAGTTACAAACTATTATAATTAAGTAATTAAAGGTAAATTCAATGTTAATTAAGAAATGAGAATTATGAACATTCATCATTATTTCTCAAGATAAATCATGTCCTATGAGGACCAATTCTCTTCTCACTCTAAAAGAGGTTTGCATATCAAGACATCTGATCCCTCCTGGATCTTGGTAGATCCAGAGTTAAGATTGATCTAGGCCATCTTAATTTCCCCCTTTAAATAAACTATATTCCACATGAATACCATGGGTCAATACCATGGGCTGTTTTTATAGTTTATTATTATTTTATTTTATTACCTAAATTCAATTTGACTTATTAAAAAGAAAGAAACAAATACTATAAAAAAACATATATAAAACTATTTACATTTACATATAAAAATATAACAAATTTTTAATAACAACATTTTAACTTAAAATCATCAAAACCTAAATTCAATCTAACTTATTAAAAAGAAAAAAGAAAAAAACTAACATTATAAAAAATATATATAAAACTATTTTCTTGTGAATCTAATGGCCTAAAACATTTCAATGTTGTTTTCAAATAAAAATGCCTTACAAGATAATTATGGCATAATTATAGAATTGTATTTATTATTTTTTGTTAAGATGATATTCATGATTAATAAATAATATTATTATGTTTCTTAATGTTTACTTTTTATTAGAGATGATATAAAGTTTATTTAAATAAAAGTAATCAAATACAAAATCTGAATTTATATATTATTATATAATATTCATAATTTCTAATTATTTAAATTAATTTATCAAAATTTGTAATATTATTATAATAATAATTTTTTTAATAAAATAATTAATCAACATATATTTAATAGTTTATTTGATATATTTTCTTAAATTTCATTATAAAAATAATTATAATATTAAATCAAATATAAAAAATTATTTGAAAAAAAAAGGACTATATAAAGAAAGGTCACCCTTTCATTAACTTTGAGAGCCAATATCACTTTGAACCTACATTATATAATATAAATTTAAAAGTTTAGATATTTTTCACCAATATATCCAAAACTTATTATAATTTATAATTATAATAATAATTTTTTTATTAAAAACAAGTTGTAACTTTAAATGAAGAAGAAAATATTCAAAAGAAGGAAACTGGTGGTCTTTTACTAAACCTTAGTTGCTTCACATATTTGTTTGAGCTTTAAAGTCATGGCATCTTCCACCATGGAAGGAGGATGTCCTTTGGATTTAAATATGGACATGATTGTCTTTTAAGCTTTGGTTGCTTCCTTGGACTCTTCTTAAAAAGACAAGCCCCCTCCCCCTAGCCAATTTGTGAAGAAGATAACCTTGTTGAATAGAAGTGACGCTAAAGAACAAGGGTATGATTGGGAAATTTATAAGCTTATGAACGAATAGAAGTCATGCTAGTGAATAAGGATATGATTGGGAAATTGGTAAGCTTATGAATATCTCTCAAAGCCATGGCAACATAGGTACCAAAAAAACTAGGAATCCTTATTTTAAGGAAAGATCTCATTTCATTTTTGTGTAAAAGGATACTTTGCATTTCTTTTCGAATTCAAGGAGGATCAAGGTATGATTTTTCGAAGTGGACTTTATTTTCATGGAGCATAAGGTATGTGTTTGAGTCATTGGACTCCAAATTTTAATCCCGAGAATGATATTCCTTTTATTATTTTGGTCTAGGTCCATCTTCCTCACATTCCTTTACATTGTTGGAATGATCAAACTCCAGGATCAATCGATTATGCAATACCCAAGGATCACATATTCTTCTTTGCTCAAGTTTGGTTTGAAGTATAATTGGAGAAGTGTTTACCAGGGTTAATCCAGTTAACCCTCAGGGATTGGAAACGTATTTAGAAAAAAGTGATTATGAGTAGCTTCTTTTTAAATGTCGACGTTTCCATGAGTATGCCCACTTTGCCATATCATTTCATAAATTAGTTATTCAAGATAAGGAAACCATATTAGATTTAGATCAATGAAAAATTGTAAATAGAACAAGGGGAGGTAACAAAAAAATGAATGTTACTCAACCCCCCAGGCATCTTAGGAGAAAAATTCCCATAAAAAACCTAATGAAAAAAATTTAAAACCTCATGATCCTCCTCCTCCTAGTTAGGCAACTGAAGAAGCAACAAGTACAAAGGAAATCTCCTTAGGACCACTTCCATGAAGAGAAAAATTATCAAACGAACCAATAATACCTTAGATCTGCAATAGTTTTGGGACTCTCGAGAGTTTTGAAGATTCACAACCCTCCCCAACCAGCGAAGACCTCTAGCCTCAAGGGCTCATGCTACTAATAATATATCTTATGTCATTTTCATCTCATCGTCATCCCTTGCTCCTCATGGCCTTTAATCCTCCTTAATTTCAACCTTCGGTGCTCCATAAATTCCTTGATCTTTCTCAGACTCGAGCGAAGACTCACAAGAAACTAGTTTAAGTGAAGAATTTTTCATTCTCACAAAGAATCTAGGGATAATTCTAATAGAAGGGATAAATATATAGGAAAAAAAATGATTTTTGAGAATTTCAAATACAACACTAAAAAAAGAGCAAAGAATAACAAAACCTCCTCACACAGGGGCCTTGTAAATCTCAAAAGAATTAATGAAACTCATCTCTTAGAATGGAAAGGGATTTGAATATGAATAACAGTAGAACTCATTGAGAAATTTAATAAGGAGTGAAAATCCAATTATCTTTCTCATCTAAGAGAAAAAACTGAGCATTGAGGAAACTGTTGATATTAGTGAAAAGTTTTGGAACAAGGACTCTACAACCGCCATTAATTTTAGAAGTGAATTAGGAGGTATTTGTATAATGTAGAACTTGTGCTTCTTCACTTTGGAGGAAACAATACAAAAACAACATTGGCTCCTAAAATATCTAAGGCACATTCACACATGTTAGTTATTTTTTATTATCAATGTATATATGCTTATTAATTATATATAAAATAATTTGTGTTGGGAATCATTGAAAAAACATCAATATTGTTTTTCCACTAATAGAAGAACTGTAGGGGGGCCTTAACACAAAAAGGGATTTTTCCGAGAATGGAAGGGGGGAATTAGAGTTCGAGGCCCCTTTATGGAATCATTGGAGGATTTCATTCTATATTTGGATTTAATGGAGATTAAACCATGTTTAAGGAAATACACTTGGTCTAAAAAAATAATCGATCAAGGGTATATTGCAGCTAGACTTAACAAATTCCACATTCACCATTATTTTCCAATATGTTCCGTAGTTCTTTTTCTCAAGAAAAATTCATTGGATTTCCTCCAACCACCAACCCATCATTTTGAAATTCAAGGAATCTAAGAACATCAACCCATTCCCTTCAATTTTAATCCGATATAGTTATAATAGAACGAAGCAATGGAAGCCTTTAATCAAGTTGGAACATATAGGTCAAAGGCTCTCCAACATTCATTTGGGAGAGAAAGCCTAAGTTAGCCAAAACAACCCTAAAATATTAGTAAATGGATCACTACATCTCCCCTGAGGAAGAAATAACATCACACAAAGAAAAAATGGAAGGTATACTACAATAACAAGAACAAGACCAAGTTTCCCCTCATCTCCTTTAGCAAAAAAAAATCATGCCATATATATATATCAACAATCCATTCAAAAAATTAAATTTAGTGGAGGGTGAAAACAAAAATTTTATGGTTGATAGTTGGTGATAAGAAAAAATCCTTCTTTCACAAGAAATTAAAGGATTGCCAATGGAGAAACAATTCCACTGGCATAATATCCTCTTCATGTCATATTCTAAATAATTTCCTAGAGATTAATTAGGAAGAAGTACGACATTTCTGGGATCTCTACTCATCCCCCACAAATATAAATCTATAAGAAATTACAAATATTCTTAATCATATCCCAAGATTAATAAGATTTTAGGATAAATATCTTCTTATGAGGGAAATTAAGGAATAGGAAGTTAGAAAATCTATTTGGACTTTAAATCTAGATAAAGCTCCTAATCCATATGGTTTCACCATTAAATTATATAGAGCTTGTGGGAATCTTACAAAATTTGACTTAATAAGAATGATTAAGTATGTCCATGAATCCAAAAAAATCGAAGACATAAATTCTAAAATTTTGGACTCAATTCCCAAAGAAGTTAATGCTTCCTCTTTTTATAGATTCTAGCCAATTTCCTTATACAATGTCTCCTACAACGTTCTTTCAAAAATGATTGCAAATCACCTCAAAACCTTTCTTTTAAAATTCATCTTAGACAACCAAGGTGGAATTCTATGAAATGGGAAAATTATGGATAATATTGTGATTTCCAAGAGGAGAGCTTCAATTACCATGGCCACTCATTTCAAGAAAGTGCCTAAGTAATTTCTCAAACTATCATGAGGGGAAATCAAAAATATCGAGTGCCAAATCTATAAATGGGATGTAAGTAAAAAAAATGTAAGCTTCATTGCAATAATTTTCTCCTCATCCTATAAATATGAATGAGACTCCTTTATATATCTAGAAATTCAAATAAGCTTGCACTCTCTTTCCTCCTCTAATTAGATAAATTCCATCTCCAAAATTAAAAGCAAGCTAAATGCTTGGAGTTCTAAATGTCTTACTCCAATAGGCATATTGGTTCTTTTGAAGGAAGTCCTTTCATCCCTTCCAATATTCCAATTCTCCTTCTTGTTTTCTCCTTTTGTAATTAAATATGAATCTCCGAATAAATTAAAAAAATTCTATGGGAAAGGGGGAAATCGTCGTAGAATAAATTCCATCTCATTAATCAAGCACATGTAAGAGCTCCTACCACTTCAAGGTGTTTGTGAATAAAGGATCTAGAGTTGGTAAATCTATCCATGAGGGCTAAAATTTTATTCAGAATGTTCTTTGATGACACCAAATGGTGGAAGAAAATTTTGGTAAAATTACTTCAAGGGTTCTTGATAAATATGTATTAACCATCGTATCTCTATTAATCATGGATCTCCAATTTGAAATATCCTCAAGGAAACTCTTCCTGTACTCAAAGAAAACCTCTCCTAGAAATTTGGGAATGGTAGAAAGGTGAAAATCTAGAAGGGTAGTATTATGGGTAATCCGCCTCTAGTTGAAAGATCCTCCCTTGAACCACTCAAAATGGGTCTGGATAGAAAAGGGAAAAAATCTAGCAAACATTTCAATGCGTGATTCTCATGGAACTTGGGATGGCTAGAATATAAGTGATATCCTAGACAATATAATCGTAACATCACCCTAATTGGAATCATACATATGAAGTTTTGATCTAAAATCTAGAATAATGTTGGATAGTTGTTGTTGGGGTTCCAAAATTTACAAAATAAAAAGAGGATGCAATTGGAATATTTCCAAGACATATATCCCCTCAAAAGATATTTTAAGGTCAATTTCTTTTGTTGGACCTTGGACCATTTGAAAATTTTAATGGTAGAGAGTCTTCTTAAAATAGGTATACACAACCCCTAAAGGTGTGTGTTATGTCTTAAGGCCTCAGAATTTAAAAAGCATATTTTCTCATAATGTTAATTTTCCCAGGAAATTTTTCCTTTCTTTTTTATATCTATGTATCACAAAGTCATTTCTCCATGAGCATCCTCTAAAGTCCACCATTTACAAAATCAATTTGTATCTAACTAAAGTTTCCACCATGATTTGGATGGGGCAATAGAAGGAACCATATATGACAAGAAATTATATAAGTTTGATTTTTGCCACCATGCTTGCTCAATGTTTTATAAAGAGGAGTCACAAATAAGAGAGCGACTATGAGAGAAATATTCCATCTGCAAGAGCAGAGATACATTGGCGACCCTTTTAGAGAGAGGGGAAATTTGTTTGAATATTGATTTATATATTATAAGCTAACCATCCAATTCAAATAATTTGGAGAAGATAACCATAATTTCTTGAAGTTTTGTTTTCCCTTAAACAAGCCATGATAGTGATGTTTCTAGTTTACAAGAACATCTCTCCAATTTCTTTCTCTTCTTAGATGGTTCCTTGAAAGGAAATCTAGGGGGAGATAGATTTTTTGTTTTTTTGGTTGGGAGGTGGGGGTGGTAGATTTTTTCCTTGGAGGAACAATTGAAGCAAAGTTTGCATGAAAGTTTGTGGTTTTAACAAAAAACCTCGTTGAGGCATATGCTCTTCTCCAAGTTATTGTAGTTTCTTGTTTCCTTCACCCCATTCATATTACAATTATTGGAGACTCTTTTATCATCCTAAGACACATGATTATAGGAACACAGACCAAGGATATAAGGCTAGATGAAACTCTTAGAAAAATTCATTCTCTAATTGAAAGCATGAATTTCCAATTCAAACAGCTCCATGTCAAATGATGTAACAACCAATTAGGTGAAACAAAAGCCACTTGGTTGATTCATCTTGAATATGAGGCTTCACTCAATGAACCTCTAACATGTTACATATTACGTGAATCCATGACATACTAAAAAATACCCTTAATTTGACTACATTTTAAAATACCTCTAAAAATCATATTATTTAACCCCCTACCAATATGAACCCACTACACCTTCCCAATTTAAAATACCCCTAATTTCACTAGATATTGTAGGTATCCATTTTTTCATGAACATTTTTAATACCCCTTTAAATTTTTCATTAACTTTGATCTCCATTTTTATACCTACCAATATAAAAACCCTTTCCCCCCTATAATATATGCTCAATATATTATGTCATTTTTTCCTTAATATATATCCCCTAATATGAACACATGTGGTATGTTATTTCTCCCCTGGTGAAGCCCCTGTGTTCATTATAAAAAATCAACATGTCTATAATCCTATTCCATAATTCAATCATGAAAACAAGTTTCACTTATTTGAAATTCATTGAAAGCATGAAGGGGGAGTTAATAACACATGCATGACATAGCTTATCCAAAAAGTACTCACCTCCACTCATCATGTAAGTAGTGTTCACCACCATAGGAAATGCTTGCAGTAGTATCATCACATGCTATGACTATGAGATACGTCTATATAGGATCATGGCATCTAGCGTGATAAAGGATTTAGTTATCAACAAGTTCAGTTTTAGAGTGTATGACAAAGATGAACTAGATGAAGTGGGATTATCCTTGTGGTTCACTGTGAAGGAAACTTAGGATGATTTTATTTTTTAGCCTTGCATTATAGAGGGTATGAATTAGATGAAATTGTGTGCTACACACAATACCCTGCATCAACATAATGAGGAGCTTAAATCCCCACATGAAAATTTAGATGGATTTCTGCAAAGGGTCTTGGCCCTTGAAAGAATGGTTGGTTTTGGTTGGAAGGTATGGTTAAGCATGAAATTAAATTTAAAGCATCAAGTAGAAATTATAGAACATGTGGTTTTGAAGATAATTAACTCAATCTTGAGAAATCCACATAATTCTAACTTGGCTCCTCCAAGTCCCATAATTGACAAATTTCCCACAACCGTTCAACTTGACTAGCTTCCTCTTGGAACCAATGATCCTCTAATCACTGAGTTCACCCATACTTATTTGGAAATGGTAGCTAAATAATAGGTTATATGGTTATAGTAGTAATTGAATCTTTTGGTAATGTGTTTATGAACAGTTTCTCCTAGTTATTTAAGTTTTTTTGTAATTCTAGAGATGTTATGAGATTTTGGAAGTTAGTTAGTTTGAATATTAGCTAGAGAAGGAATTTGGATCTAACAAGCACTATATTTTTGTATCCTAGTTGATGTACTTCACCTATGTGTTCTAGCCATATTATGTTGTATATAAATAAAATTTTCTAGTTTTTGAGTTTAAAAAAAAAATCATTAATCATGAATGGGTTGACTAGAGATGTGCAAGGGGGTGAAGGGGATGTGGTTGTTGTCACCTAAAGATATGACCTAGGGAGATTTATCCATCACACTTCATAACATGACTTCTACAAAGGTTGGTTTAGTAGTGATGTTTGTTTAGGTGTTAATGGAAATTTAAATGAAGTCCATCAATTCCTGCATGTGATTGTAGATCTAATGGGTTTGCATCCGTTATTGTGTAGGTTCCTAACACATTTATGTCCTATATCATATTGTAATTGGTTGTAATTTGGATTTTCTATGTTATTTATAATCCCTGCCTTCTTGGTTAGTTTTGAATTTTGAATTTTGAGTCAAATAGGGGAGATTGTCTTTCTATCAACATGTGGCTTGGTTGGCTACGTCGTGATTTGTTAGCTTGTTTCTTGGGGGTGGGGCTAGGACCTCATAGTCTAAATCCTACCTCACAATTTAAGTTCCATCTATGTATCTTTGGTTTCATGGTGTTAGTTGGTGGTTTAAATTAAGTTGGGGAACAATCCTCTTTATTTGCAAGATTTTGTTTGGAGGATGTTGGGGGCTATTTGTTCATTCTCAAGGTAGGGCTCTTGGCCTTCTTTGTTGGAATCCTCACCCCCATAAATGTTTCTTTAATTCATGTAAAATAATTAATTGGTTTTGGTTCTTAATCAATGGGTTGAAAAATGACAAGACAAAGGTCCCGTTGTCATCATGGTGTTAGTGGGAGAGGTTCGCGTGGTGGCTCATGCATCCCGAACTCATGCCCATTCTTTAGATTGACTCTTCCACCTACAAAATCGACTGGATATGAAATAGGAACTATGGAAAATGAAGAAGGGAATAATAATAAATACGGATCTCCACTCAAATTCAAATATCATTGCTACAGTCGTAGTTTGGGTTCTTGAAATGGGTCATTCAAGGCGATAATTGAACAAATACTTGCACTTTGTGGATCTTTAATAGAATATTAAATCACTCTTGGAGAAGGTCCTTTGATCCAGGTGGATATTGGTGGCCACCCACCTATTCCACTTGAGGCCCCACCATTGTTTCTTTCAATTTTTCAGTTTCCTTAATTATAGCACAATTACTATTTTTAGTATTTTTTCGGGTCCTGAATTGGGAATACTGGGAGAGACAAAGGTCATAGATTGATTTTTCTCACTCAAAAGTTGTATTCATTGGATAAATATTTCTAACGAGGTATGCTTCATGTCAAACAAAGATCGTGTGCCAAAGTTACGTCCCCAGGAAGTTGATGTACCAATTTACCCAAACGGGGCCCATAGTTTTGGTGCTTCATCTCCTAGGGTTATATTTTTGGATTTTTGGGTTTTTCCATTGTTTCTCAGTAATACATAGGACCTTGAGCCTCATTGTAACACATTTAAGAGGCATATAGTCACCACATCTCTTCTCATAGATAAGCTACCAACACCCTAGCTAGTATATTTCCATTATGTCTGCAAACAAATTTAATTTCTTTGATATTAATGAAATGAAGTGTTATTTCCGCTTATATGTGTATTATATTTCATTCTTGCATAATTCCGGATCAGTGGTATCAGAGCGGTCTACTCTTTCTTGATCCTTCTTTGCATGTCCCCAACGAGGTCGGGGTATAAGGAGTTAGGGATCGATTTGGTTGAACCTTTGCAAGATAAAACTCGCAAACCCTGATGACCACCTATGGGGGATGAAAAGAGAGATGAGGGAGTAGGATATCCTATCAAAATTTTGCTCGAGAAGGCCCTCGAAAAACAAAGGAACGCGATGATGGATAAATTTTCCCAGATCCTTCAACAACTGCCTATCGATGATGCATCTACATCTAGCATCCACTTTGGAGGTGAAACTCCTTTTAAGGTACAAGTAAACTTTTACATTCCCATATTTGAGGGCAAAATAGATGTAGATGTTGTAAATAGATGGGTGAATCTATCAGAAGGATATTTCTCGGTTCATGACTTTTCCGACCGAGAGAAGATTATTTTTTCATTTCTCAAAGCTACCCCCCATGTCAAGGACTGGTGGGAAACCTATTGTGAGAAAAAGGGTGAGGGGGAACCCTCTCTATTCTCAGTCGTAACCACTTGGAATTATTTCCGAGACACCATCAAGGAACCATATTATCCCATGGGGACATATGAGGGCACTTACATACAATGGACTATGCTGCGGCAGCAAAGGAATGAAGATGTGCATGAGCTGATGAATTTGTTCCATACCCTGCACAAAAATTTGGGTATCAAATATTTAGAGAAACATTTGGTGTTGAAGTACTGCAGTTTTCTGCACAGAGAAACTCAGGAGGAAATGGAGTTCCTCAATACCTCCTCGCTTGGTACAACATATGCTGCCAAGATTGAGCAGAAATTCAAACAGAAGAAGCGAGACTTTGGATCTGCAAATCAAAAGCAAGGGAAAGGTTCCCCCAAACCGTAGAACAAAGGACAAAGCCAATGCATGGTGGCCCAAGAAAACATACCGAATCCACAAGCAAATAACAACACCGCGAAGCCGAAGAAGGACACAGGAAAGTGGTGTGAGTTCCATAAGAGCTCCACTCGCAACACAAGTGAGTGTTGGGCCAAGTAGTCATTGGTGGCTAAGATGAGGGCTTCTAAATCATATGCATGCTCTGAATCTAAACCTGAACCTGACAAAGGGAATGAAAAATGGAATCAAATTATTGATGCAGAGCCCAATGCCACCATTTCCACTGTAAAGTCCAAAAGGAGGAGCCGAAAGATCTAGAGGAGGAGGAGCGTCACTTCCACTCCCAGATGTGGGTAAATGGTTCCCTGCTATAGTTCATTTTCGATAGTGAGAGCCAAAATAACCTCATTTCAACAAAGGTTGTGAAGCAATTAGGCTTGCCAACCACAGCACACCCACAATCGTACACCATCTAGTGGCTTCACCAAGGACGAGATCTCCACGTCATCCAGCAGTGTCGCCTTCCCTACAGCATCAAGCCCTTCATGGATGAGGTATTATGCAACATTTATCCTCTTGATTTTTGTGATGTATTATTGTTACCTTAGGAAATAAGCACACCAGAGGTATCACCGCATATCGTTATCTCTTTGGTTATTTAAAAAAATGCAGTAAGCTCATTTCCAAAAGCAGGAATTTTTTTTCCTAATGATCCACCCCTAGGGCAAGAAGAATATTGTGGCTACAACCTTCACACAGGGCTCCTCTACACGACAACAAAAAATGGACAAGGTTTTGGAGGAGTACGGGGACATCTTCACCTCACCTACATGGGTGCCTCTACACTGTCAGGTCAAGCACCCCATCAATCTGACCCTAGATGCGTCACTGCCCAATGGACCGATCTGTTGACGCTTTGTTCTAGAGAAAGAGGAAATCATGAGGCTAGATTCAGGAGCTGCTGCAGAAAGGTCACATTCAGCTGAGTTCATCGCCCTATGGGAGCTCGGAAAAAGAAGGATGGGACTTGCAGACTCTATATTGACTATCGGGCGCTGAAAAATATCACTGTCCAGAATAGGTACCCGATCCCATGAATTAATGACCTTCTATATCAACCCAAAGGAGAAAAATATTTCAGCAATATCAACTTGAAGTTAGTGTACTGCCAAGTACCAATCGAACCCTCTGATGTGTGGAATACTGCCTTCAAATTCAAGGGGGTATTTTTGAATGGCTGGTCATGCCTTTCGAGTTGACGAATGTTAATGAGGCTAATGGAAGACCTCTTGCAACCATTCACCAACTTATTTGTAGTAGTGTAATTGGATGACATCCTGATATTTAGCTAGACTTGGGAAGAGCGCCTCCACCACATCCGATAGGTCCTCCAAACATTGCGGCAAAAAAATTTGTGTGCCAATTGGAGAATTGTACTTTTAGCATGACCCAAATTCAGTATGTGGGATACATTATTGATGAACAGGGGGTGCATGTGGATCCAAAAAAGATCTAAGTAATTTGGGATTGGTCAGCCCCAACCAATCTAACAGAGCTTCACAACTTTCTGGGTATCACTACAAGGAAAAGACCATCTAGCGGATGTTTTTGAGGAACCCCACAAAAAATTACCCCATACATCCATTTCTAGCGGAGGTTACTAGAGGAGGTTGGCAGGCGGAGGATTTTGTGGATGTTTTCCAATCGGTGCGCTTGTCATTAAATGTCACCCCGGTGCTCTATAATACTGAAAGCACCTGTCGACACACAAAAATTGGCACACCGGAAACCGTGCACTCCCTACACACCCACCCAGTGCATTGTATTATTCTATAGGACCAGTGTGTCACACATCTTCCACGTCGGTGCATTATAAAACTATGCGCCAAAACTGAAACCGCACGGTGCGGTAGAACGAAACCGCACCAGTGCATCATAAAACAACACACCAAAACACAAACCTACCAGTGTGTTTGTGAGAAATAGCACTGGTGCACCTATAAACCATGCGCATTGGTAAAGGGTTAAATAAAATAAAAATACGACAAAAAACCTGGATTTTTCATTTTTCCAGTGCTCCTAAGCTCTCAATTACCGGTGCGCGCTCTACCATAGAACGCACTGGTGCACACAAAACATTGGCACACCAGACAAAGTGCATGATGTACACACTCACCCAGGGCGTCCAATTACGATAACGCACTGGTGCTTCACTACTCTTCCACGCCAGTGCATCATAAAACACTGTGCCAAAATAGAAACCTGTCGGTGCATTCTTATCCAAGAGCACTAGTGCACCTCTAAAACGCACACACCGGAATAGCATTAAATAAACAAAAATCAAGGCCAAAAAACCAGTGCTTTACAACTATTCTGCACTGGTGCTTTACGAATATTCTTCCCCGGTGCACCATCAAAACAACGCGCAAAAACTGAAACATCTTTGTGCGATGTTAGAGAACTACCCCGGTGCATTATAAACAACGCGCCAAATGTGGCACCGCCCGGTGCGCTAGTAAGTAAGCATACCGATGTGCCTATAAAACCTTGCGCATCAGAACAAGGTTAAATAAAAAAAAATTAAAGCCAAAAAACCGCATTTTTCACTTTCCTCAATGCTCCATATCTCTCAAGCACCGGTGCCATTTCCTATTCTCTGAGATGCCCTAACATCGGTGCTCTCATTGTACCCATTGCATGCACTACTGCTCTGCATTGGCCACCAATCTCTAGCTTGCATTTTGAAAAACAGTGGACAAATTTTCTTTTGCAAATTTTACAGCCAATATGCCCTCCTCGACGGCGAAATGTACAAGCATTTTTCTAGTTTTTCTATACTTAAGCCTTTTAGCGGATTAGAATTTTAAATAACCTTAAAAATAACCATTTAAAAAAAAAAGAAATTGTTGTGTGGTGCATCAAAGCCGTTCGGCTCGCACCGGATTGCGGTGTTGCATGTAAAATTTACAGATTGCACCGCCACCGGTGCTAACGGTATCCACACAGTTTCTGGGGCAGTATCGAAAGGCGCCCCGCATAATTTTAAATTAAAAAAAATAAAATGCGGTGCGCTCATTTAGCTAGGCGCACCGTTGACCAAGGGAATCCCAATGCGGTGCGTTAACGGTATTATCCACCCCGGTACATGTCAGCGCACCACATTCTACATTCCAAGAGGGTTAACTGTGCGGCCGGGTAAAAGACCGTGTCGTCGACTATGTAACTGTTATGAAGTCGGTGCGCTGACACGACTATACGCTATGAGGCGTATATTTCAGTCAGCGCACCGCTATTTTGAACCTAGATTTAGTCAATGGTGCTTGAAAAATAGTCAATTGCACCAAGGCCGATGCATTGTATTTCATTAGGGGCACTGGAAACGGGGTGCTATAAATTTAAGCCGCACCACCCCCAGTGCATGACTATTTTTGTGGTGCACCGACTGGTCAATTTGTTTTTTTCAAAAATATATATATATATGTATATTCCTGTATACATGTCTGTTTTAATAAAAAAAATATTTAATATGTCAATGATTTAGAGAGAAGAGGAGGAACAACAACAACAACAGGCTGAGAAATATGACATGATTTTCCAATGGGAGGCCCGAGAGAGGGAGAGAGATGCATACCCTCGACCTATTACAGCATATACTCAGGGGGTCCTTAGGCAGGTAGGCCTCCTCAAGTTCTATGAGGAGGCTACTTCCCTAAAGGCCCATAGTGTATTTCTGAGATATCTAATCCATAGGTGGAATGCCCACCGACAAGCTTTCCAGGTTGGTCCTGACCAGTGGTACACACCCACTAAGGAGGATATTTATTTTATTATAGGACTATCGAGGATAGGGGTGGATTTTCCCTCATTTCAAGAGGTTCCAATTGGTTATGTAGTAGGGAATCAGTCAGTTTACTCCCAGAGATACATTGGAGCACATGTACTGTCTCCTTCAAAGTTTCAAGTACCTGGAGGTTAGTTACGTATAGGTGCATTTGGTATACAGGACGTGCAATTACTCTCACTTATAATTTCGACCATTTTGCACAACACCAGTGACGGACAATGCATTAGTTGCTCGCTTTTATATTATTTTGATTCTTTAGTACAGTAGCAACAACTTGTCAGCTGGTCTGCCATTTTTTTGCGGAAATTTTGTATGACCTTATATAGATGTCATGCTCATGCACAAGGGAGGGTCAACTTCCGTTTTGCTTCAAAGTTTTTTTGTTTATTTTTTGAGAGGTTTCCAGATATGAGACCTAATTTTGTTCAACAGCCTCGTAGGCTGATGTTCGAGGCCCGGATGCACATGTGGGAGCAGATGATGCCCAAGACGGGAGACACTATGTTTCCAACTAAGATATCGCATGATGCACTAGACTTACTAGCTAGTGTTGACGGGTTGCATCCCTTCATTATGGTCCCATGTCCTTATGTTGGATTATATTAGCGAGGGTGTCCCAACATCCTCTTCATAGATGATGAGTTGCCAGATGATAGAGGTAATATTGTTGTTTTATTTATATTTATTCTAACATGTTCTTTAACTTGTTTTTATTAAATTGTGTAATGAATTTTATTCAATTATTGTTGTGTACTCAGATATATTTTGCGTACACGTTCTTTTCATCACAGGAGATGCCGTATCCACTACATGATCCGTGTCAATCCCAAGGGAGATCAGATACGTCCGATGTCGAGGATGATCGGCGTGATCAGATGAGGTGTTACGGACTAAAAACTCGTTATCCCCACATCTCCGACATGAGCATGAGCTCATTATTACCATACTTCCTCCTTTTGCAAGTCTAACATATCAGTTCCTCATGTCAAGCTTTCAAAATCAGAGAAAAGTTCCTAAAAATCCCCTAAACATTGGTATCGCACTTTCTCTATTCATTGCCTGCGGTCCCGCACCTAAAGTTCAGCTCTCCTGCGGAACCCTACTGCACGTTCTTTGTGTTATAGGTGCGTACCTCTGTAAAACTCAAAAAGATGAGAAAGTAAAGTTAAAAAGTTGATTTCAGATGAAGTCTAGAAGATTCTAGATGGGAATTTTTGGGAATGGATACGCTTTGAGAAGGTTCATGCATCCCTCACTTGATGGAGCTAACCCCTTGATGTAAGGAGCTAATCCGTTTGAAGGAGGATTCTATCCCTTCATATTTGGAACAGAAAACCTCCTCTTTTCCACTATAAAAAGAAGCCATGGGTAGCCTCAAAGGGAGTTCAAGCTTTAGGATATTTGAGGCTAAATGCTGTTGAGATTCAGACTCTGTTAATTAAGACTTTCTGTGAGGAGAGATTACATACCTCTTTTAGTCTTGGTTGAAAGAGTGCAAAGCTTATCAGAGTAGAAGAGATTCCTACTTCAGACCCCAGGAAGACCTGCATGACATCAAGGCACAGGTTGTAAAGGTTTTCTTTCATTTGAAGTTAATACAAATATACTCATTTTTCTCAATAAGCTGTCTATTCATGGTTTATTTCATAGATTCCTTGATCAATATGATAAGTATGGTTTATAATAATGTCGGCTGGGTGTGATATGTAATCTGCTTGCTCAGACTTAAAGTGAGGCAGTTGAACACTCCTTCAAGTGCACGAGGGATGACAACAATTTCAAACAAGCGTTGGAAATAAGGTAGGCCTTGCACCTATATAGAATTTTTATGAATCTTATATGCTTAGAGAGAAATTAGTATAATTGGCTGTTTTTTGCTAGTTACTTTTAGTACTAAAGAGATCAGTCTTGTCCGCAAGATGGATTAGTCTACATAACAAAATGGCGACTCCGCTGGGGATAAGAACTTGTAGTTTTTGGTTCTCTTTTATCTTGATTTGAGGAAACATTTTTTCCTGATTTTTGATTGATACATATCTGTCTGGGTAATTTAGATTTTCCCTGTTTTTGAAAATTTTGAAAATTTTTATGTTTTTCTATAATTTTTCCTGAGATCGCACTCTGCCTTCTTTAGACAGAGCGGGCAGTTTTGCACTTGTTGTGAGATGACAGTGTGGGACCGCACCTGGTTATACTGATAGCCTGTGGACCCTGTTTAAATTTTAGAAAACCTCCAGATTTCTTTCTGTAGTTTATTTTTATTTGGATTTAACATCTTTGGTTTCTACCCAGACTCATCATTGTTTCTGTCAAGAATTTTTTGTGAATGAACTCCAACAGTATTGATGTTTTGGTGATTTTCTAAAAGATTTTTCATTTTGGATTGATTTTCACTTGGTTTTTGTAGTGATTCGAATCATTGACAGTTTGAAGTATCTCAGATTACATTGATATTTTTGTCTTTTTGATGAATCCGACCTGATTGTGGAAACATCCTTTATTGAGAAATAAAGCCATTTGTTTCTTTGCGAATCTTCGAAAAACTTGGTTGAAGGTTTTGAATTTCATTTTTATAAAAAACATATTTTGAGTGTTTTTGATCTGTTTGTTATTCTAGATGAATAGATCCTTAGTTTGCTGAACAACTAAGAAAAACACTCTCCAAAAAATCTCAAAGCTTTTATTCAAATTAGAATCAATAGATCTCAAGATTAGTTTTTGTAGTTTTGAGTAGTTTTTAAAATTTTGTAGCTTTCTTTCAAAGGAAAATTGTTTTGTAGCTTCGAATTTGGAAAGAAAAAGGATTTTGTTATGAGCTTTGATAATTTATCTCATTATTGAAAAGACAAAAAATATTTTCTTTCAATTATTCTTTATGTTTAAATAAGGAATTGTTCATTAAAAAGAATTTCATTCTCCAACTCTTTCTTTAGATACAAATTTCATTGAACGAAAAAGAATTGATTATCATTTCTAGGTGCATTTTTATTGTTTTTGGAAGTCGAGTCTTCACATCATCAAAGTTTCATTTCCGCACCCATTGACTTAAGGAACAGCTCATAAAAGCAACGCTTAATTAAAATTCATCTAGTAATTTTTTATTTCTAGGGCTCTTATCACCAACATAGCTTAGGCTAGTATCTTGGAGTAGGGAGTAATTAACTCTCCAAGATAACTAAAACAAACAAGTAGATAAATCTTGTGGTAGGAAGAATTCCAATTGTTGCATGTATGCTCTGGGAAGCTCCTCTTAAAGGAGTCAAGCACGAGATCATATCTGAACCAGTGGGGTAATAAATCATTCCTCATTGGGAATGATAGAAGATATACACGTATTAACAACGGTAAACCTCGGATAGACCATTGTCGAGGAGCCAAGGGTCACTTGTTGGCATACCTTGAATTATTTTAAGGAGCCTTCAAGGGGATTGAGCTTTGTTACTCTGCCCTTGCGTGTGTGTCGGATCGTATACTATTCCCCCAGGTATATTTGTTTCTGTTGGTAACGTTAGAGACCATAATCTTTAGGATTCTTTCCTAAGGTGACGGTGGAGGGAAGATCCCACTGTACCTGGAACAGACGTCGGCTAGACTCACTTGGACTCTCCGGAGGGTTATCTTCACTCGAGATGGTATAGTGGAGAAACTTGCACCGGTTTGTTTCATTAAGCAGGTTGTCGGGGTAACTGTTCCAACCGCCCTTTTCGTGTTAAAATTCTACTAAGTTGGATTTCATCACCAACTAGTGTTTTTAGTACGGAAAGTTACCTGTTTGTGTGTGGTTTGAACTCTTAGATTTTTTAAGCGAATGATTCAATTGTTTGTTTCTTAGAGACTTTAGGTGTTTTCATTGAAATTTTTCTTTGTTTGCGTGTGATTAGATAATTTTTCATCGTGGCGGAATTGCCGAGACAATCCCGAAGAATACAAGGGAAACCCCCGAAGATCTTTTAATGCTGTTGAACAAGGGCTTCAAGCCCAGTATCCAGAGGAATTAGACTGTGGTTGAAACCATCTATAGTTATTCATCCCGATCATCAAATACTACAAATGTTAACACATTCAAGAACCTATTTCGTCAAGTTAGTAAAGGTATTTTTTCTTCGTAATTAGCTTGTTTAACTTGAAATTGAATCTAAACTCAATTTTCCGTTTCTGGAACATCTACAGATTTATTACACCGAACTTGAACATCCGTGTCACCTAGGTAAGAAATATTGTTTACCGATTAGGACATACAGTTGATATTTTGTCATTGAAGAATCCGATGAGTCCGCACGAAGATATATACTTCCTCTTGATTCCTCAATCGTTAAATCTTAGGGAGCATGAATCTATTTTCTACAGCCCCATTCAAAATAATCCTTGGTATCTCTCTTTAATAGATTTTTTAGAAAATTCAGGTCTTGATTTTTATCCACCTCGAATTCCATTTCATCCTACACCCAGAGGTTATTATCCATCATCTTTTATGGCAGGAGAGTCATCCATGTTTTCTCAGACACCGAAATCATTTTTACACGATGGTCCTTCTGTTCCTTCGGGATATCAGGATCTATCTGGTACTTTCTCAGGAGCAGCTCCTCAACCAATTGAAAATGTGTTATCATCTGGTCTTAACGGATTTAACATTGAAACATCGAACGCAGAGAAAATTTTTATGATGTCTGGTAATATTCCGAATCCTCAACCTCAAGGCAGTCAGTTATTTCCTGGGGGGAAACCTCAAGGCAGTCAGTTACCGCCTGGGGGGAAACTTCAAGGCAGTTAGTTACCGCCTAGGGGGCAACCTCAGGGAAGTCAGTTACTGCCTGGGGGGCAACCCCAGGGAAGTCAATTACTTCCTGGAGGGCAACCTTCAGGTACTCAATTACCACCTGGGGCACAACCTCAAGGTAGCTTTTTCCCAGGACAAACTGTGGAATCATATTATTTTGGGGGACAACCCCAAGGACAGTACGTACCTCAGGGTTATCAACCTCAAGGACAGTACATACCTCAAGGTCAACCCCAAGCTCAATATGCTCCTCAGGGTCCTTATCAACCCCAACCTCAGTACGTGCCTCAGGGTTATCAACCTCAAGGTCAGTACCCAATTCAAGGTTTCCAACAGCCTTCTGGTCAACCATCTATTCAAGGAGCCAGAAATTTCCCATTTAATTATCAACCCTACGTTCAACCAGGTTATGGTCCTTACGTTCAAACTTCTACGGGACAATACCCCGGAATAATGGTGTGGGATCCATCCCAATATCAACAACCTTGCAGCCTAATGTGCAGTTGCCTTATCAACTTGGACAACCTTTAGTTTTTGGTCCAACCCAACAACTTGTTCAACCAGCTATTCAAATTCCTGCACCTAGTTCAGTTCAGCAGTCTGGGCCTAGTACACCTCAGACTCCACCCCAAACTACTGCAAATTTTGTTCAACCTGTAACACCTGTTTCTGGAGTATCTGTAGCACCAGCTTCTTCTATCCCTGTATCCGTGCAAATCCCTCAAGTCTCTGTACCCCAATCAAGATCTTCAATCCAAGCTTCGGTTCAGATGCCTATAGGACAATATGGTACAAGTACAGTTGTTACAAGTCAACCACAATTTATATATCAACCGTACCAGGGACAGTCGCAATTCGGTCCCTATACATAGAATCCAAACTATCAGTATCAACCGTACCCTGGCTATACTTATCAACAACCTCAATATGGTCTGATTCATCCTAGTTTTTCGGGAGGTTACACAATTCCTAATGCTAATCTGATTCCCAGTTATCCTGGGTATCTGCCTCCTGGATCTGCTTTGGCTTCTCAAGGTTTTCGAGACCCTAATCGTCAATTACCATTTATTGCAACTTTGGAATTACCTGATTTGACGCGCCTTATGAATGATCCAATTTTTTATTATCAGAACTGACCGCCAATGCCTGATAAGTTGCCTAGTGATATACCAAAATTCGAAGGTAAGCCAGGAGAGGATTCATCGAACCATGTCATGACTTATCACCTTTGGTGTGCATCTAATTCAATCATTGATGATTTGATTCGTTTACGTCTTTTCCAAAGAACTCTTATAGGTCTTGCTGCCAAATGGTACATTGAGTTACCACGAGGCTCATTTCATAACTTCAGTCAGTTAGCAACTGCCTTCTTGAATCATTTTCAGTTTCCAGTCAGATACAAAAATGGCACAGAATTATTAACTTCGCTAAAACAATCCACGTCCACGTATATTTCTGATCATATTCATGAATGGCGACGTAGGAGACATTTGGTGAAAGTTTACATTTGGGATCAAATTCTGGTAGAATGGTTTGTTAAATCATTGCTACCCAAGATCACTGAAGATGTAGCTAAAGCTGGTGTTGTTACTGAAGAGCAAGTAATTGCTCAAGCTCAGTACCTTGACCTTGTTTATACACAGTCAGGTACTTTACATGAAAAAATCCCAGACCTTCCAAAACAAGGTCAAATAGCTGCTGCTCCTTCAGGGTCTCATGCCGCTGACGGTATGATTGGTACAGTCAATTCTAAAAGTAAGAAGAAATCTTCCAAGAATTCTTCTCCTATTATAACTTTACCTGATTCCCCGAAAGGAGAATCTTCCCCCGAATTTTCTGCCGATATTCACGTCGTAGAGACATCTACGGCCAAATCTAAATCCAATGGTAAAAAGAAAGGGAAGAATTAAAAAAAAAAAATTTCGAAAGAGAAAACTGATAAAAATGAATCCAATGACGAAAAATGTAAACCTCGCTATCCTTGTTTCATTTGTGAAGAAGATCATTTCACGAAAGAATGTCCATATCGAGCCGAAGTTACGAAATTTGTTAAAGGATCGCAACAACCTGCTGTCTTGAAGGATCCTTTTCCAATTCAAGATAGTAAGATGGTTGGTTCTACCTCGACTACTTTTGAAGAACCTATTATGATGATGTCTCATGTAAGGATTGCGACGCGATCGCAAGATTACGGTAGTAAGAATCATGTTGATGGTAAAGAAGCAGAATCTTCTAATGCAAACGCATCAACTACACCTCCTCCTATTTCTGGTCCGCTACAGATCGAGAAACAAAATCCAGACTTAATAATCAAACCGCCTGCTAAAGGTGTTCTTCGTAAATCAGCTTTCAATCCACATGCGAGAGCTGCTCAGAATTACAACATTGTTGAAGACTTAGCTATTTCTCCTTCAGCAATGTCGGCTTTGGAAGTGCTTCAATCATGCCCAACACAACGTAAATTGATTTTGTCTGCTATAGGAGTTGTTGATATTCAGGATTCTAACCTTATAATCTTCGATTTAGAAAATAGTACACCTCGTCTACCTCACCAAATGGCTTTCCAGATTCCAGTGTTAGTCAAAAATAGACCAATATTTCGGACTATGATTGATGAGGGAGCTTCAACATGTATTATGTCGATTCAGTGTTGGAAATCACTTGGTTCTCCTACACTTAACCAATCTCCGACGATTCTTAAGGCTTTTGATGGTCGAGGTTTTCAACCTTTTGGTATTTTGCAGGATTTACCCATAGGGGTCGAAGGTAAAATAGTAAATCTAGATGTGGAAGTGGTTGATGCCCCTCTAGATTACAACCTTCTCCTAGGTCGAAGTTGGTCTTATGCTATGACTGTTGTTGTTTCTTCGGTCTTTCGACTCATAAAATTTCCATATCAAGGAAGGATCGTAACAATAGATCAGTTAACTTATTTCTCTTCCGACCCAGCCTCTACAGAAACAATCCAGCATGTTGGTAAAACGGCTATTCCTTATAAGGATGTTGGAGTAGGTTTGATTAAAGATTCTGGTTTACTAGGAACTTTTTCCTTTCCTCCTCCTAACATATCGCCTTCTATTGCAAATATTCACATGATTTTGTCAGACACTGTTATGTTTGATGATCCTTGGATCGTACCTTCCGAATCCGAGATTGATTCATTTGATGGCATGATGCCCTTGAGTCCATTTGAAATTGCGTACCAGGCTGTACAGTCATTTTCCGACCCCTCTTCAACCGAAATTGATCCAATGAATGGGATCCAAGAGGAATCACTTTCTATATCTAGTTCAGTTACAACGACATTTCCTGAACTTGTTCATACAGATGAGAAAATTCGTGAGTTTTTGTCTATTGATGATTTACCATGGGAAGATCTACATCATCGATCTTCATTTTTACCTGAGCTAGATCATTTTGAAGATGATTTCGCTTCAATTTTTACTGCTGAATATGTTAAAGAACTGTAGAATCCTTTGCAAAATCCTGATTCTGAGTTAAATTTGGAAAATATATCTCGAACGGTTCCCATTGACATTTCAGTAA
Source organism: Pinus albicaulis (assembly GCA_034641835.2). Classification (NCBI taxonomy): domain Eukaryota; kingdom Viridiplantae; phylum Streptophyta; class Pinopsida; order Pinales; family Pinaceae; genus Pinus; species Pinus albicaulis. The sequence goes on along the minus strand of JAXQQM020059139.1, from coordinate 6,541 downwards.
AACCAGGAATAATTGAAAACATTCATATAGGTGCTTGCTGTACTGAAGATGAAATTAAAGCTTATAAAGCCCTATTTCAAGAATTCTGTGATGTGTTTGCCTGGTCCTATGAAGAAATTCCAGGAATTGATCCGTCAATCATTGTACATGAAATTAAGACTTCCCCGGATGCTAAACCTGTTCGTCAACGCTTACGTCAAATTCATCCTAGAAAAGCTGCTGCTATTAAAGCAGAAGTTGAAAAACTACTTCGTGCAGGATTCATTTATCCAATCCCCTTAACGGATTGGGTATCGAATATTGTTCCTGTGACTAAAAAACAAGGAACCATACGAGTATGTATCGATTATAGGGCTATTAATCGAGCTTGTCCTAAAGACAATTATCCAACCCCCTATATCGATCAAATAATTGATGATTGTGCTGGCAGTGAAATGTTTTCTTTTATGGATGGCTTTTCAGGTTACAATCAAATAAACATACTCTCTGTTGATCAACCGAAAACAACTTTTATTTGTCCATGGGGAACGTTTGCTTACTGTAAACTACCTTTTGGATTAAAGAACGCTGGCGCAACTTTTCAAAGGGCTATGTCTTATGCATTTCATGACATTAAGCACATTGTACAGCCTTATCTCGATGATTTACTTGCTCATTCATTACGTAGGGCCGACCATCTCACTCATTTACGAGCAATCTTTATGAGATGTAGGCATTATCGAATTAGGTTGAATCCGCATAAATGTGTTTTCTGCGTAGAATCGGGTCGATTACTAGGATTTGTTGTTTCGAAAGCAGGCATTCGCGTTGATCCATCGAAGGTCGAAGCCATTGTCAAATTACCTCCTCCTTCGACTTTACGCCAACTCCAAAGTTTGCAGGGGAAAGCAAACTTTTTACGTCGATTCATTCCTAACTATGCCGAGCTTACAAAAGGTTTTACCCGATTGTTGAAACAGAACATTCCATTCTTTTGGGACAAGATCGCTGATCGATCTTTTGATTCACTTAAACACGTGTTGACCCATGCACCGTTATTGCATCCTCCCAATTACAATCAGGATTACTTTTTGTACCTCGTCGCTTCCCATTCCACTATTGGGATGGTATTGGTTCAGGAAGATGAATCTCACAATGAACATGTGATTTACTATCTTAGTTGAAATCTGCATCCGACTGAGATCAAATACACACATGTGGAGAAATTGGCCTTGGTAGCTGTCCAAGCTGTTCAAAGATTTAGGCATTACATCTTTTTACGTAAAACCACGGTAATTTCTAATTGCAACCCTATGATGTATATTTTGACCAAACAATTGCTAGGGGGCAAGTATTCCAAATGGATAGTTATCCTGTAGGAATTTGACTTGGAGTTTGAAAAATCCAAGGCAAAGAAATCTTTGGTATTTGTGGAACTGATGTGTGATTTCCCCTCTACTGATATTGAAACAGTGGTAGAAGAGTCCATTGCGGACGAATCTTTGTTTCTTATCAGTACACTTGATCCATGGTATGGAGATATTATCGTTTATCTCCAAACCCAATCTTTTCGGCCTGACATCTCACGATCTCAGTGACAGAAAATATGCTTCCAATCCCAACAATATAATATCATTGGTGATACACCTTACCGTCGTGGAGCAGATTCTGTTTTCTGACGTTGTCTAACTCATGAAGAAGCTGAAAAGGTTTTAAATGACTGCCATTCTGGAGCATGTGGTGGTCATATGTCTGGGTATGCCACAGCCCAAAAGATATTGCGTGCTGGTTATTTCTGGCCAACGTTGTTCAAAGATTGTATCTATGCGGTTCGGAAATGCCACAACTGTCAACTTTTTGATCGAAAAATGCGCGCGCCACCCACTCCTCTTCACCCTATAATTGATGTTGGTCCTTTTGCGAAATGGGGTATCGATTTTATTACATGTAACCCTCACTCGGCCGGGGGGCATGCGTATATTATCTTAGCAGTTGATTATTTTACTAAGTGGGCCGAGGCGATGCCTACATTTTCGGCTGATGGCAAGACTGCTGCAACTTTCGTATTTAATCACATAATTGCTAGGTTCGGTGTTCCTCAAGCTATTATTACGGATCATGGAAGTCACTTTCGGAATGTCATGATGACTGAACTAACAGACCAACTTGGCTTGCGCCATGATAGTTCCACTCCGTATTATCCGCAAGCCAATGGTCTGGTTGAAGCCATTAATAAAGTTTTAGTCACCATGATCAGACGAATTATTGGTATTCACAAGACGAATTGGCATTCCATGTTATTTTCAGCACTTTGGGCATATCGAACCTCAGTCAAAACATCAATGGGTTTCACTCCTTTTCAACTGGTTTACGGTTTGGAAGCTGTGTTGCCGATTGAATGCGAAATACCGTCACTAAAATTAGCCGTAGAATTACTTCCAGCTACGTCTGAAGAGGAAAAACGTTTCTTGTACTTAGCCTAATTAGATGAGAATCGACGAAATGCTACAATAGCAAATGAGGCTCATGTTAAAAGGATAACAGCTCAGTATGATAGAAGTGTGACCCCTCGAAATTTTTCAGAAGGAGACCTAGTTTTACTTTATGATCAAGCTAATGACAAGCTAGGAGCTGGGAAATTCGTGCCTATGTGGCATGGTCCTTACATTGTGAAACGAAAGTTAGCAAAAGGGGCCTATGAGTTGATATATTTTGACGGTGTCCCTTTGGATAAACCCAGAAATGGGCTTTATCTAAAGCGATATTATGCTTAAACTTGGTGTGGAGATTCTTTAGGTTAGATTTCTTTACTGCTGGTGTGTTTTAGATTAGAAAAGTGTGCCTAGTTTAGAAGTGTGTTTTTATCACTATTCCTGCTTATCTGAGTTTTACTCTTGATATTGCAGATGTCGACGTCTCTTCAAACCTACATTGGTTTTGCTGATGGTGCTTGTCGTAGTACACGGAACATTTCTTCCGCAGCTTGGGTTATCTATTCACCCTCTGACGAGTTAGTATCCATGCATGGGGTAAGCCTTGGTCGAACAACAAATAACATTGCCGAGTATAGTGCAGTGATTGAGTTATTATCTGAGTCCATATCATTTGGAATTCGGAGTTTGATTGTAAGGTTGGATTCTGAACTTGTTGTATTACAGCTTAACAGGGTTTATACCATTAGAAATCCAGTGTTATTAAGGTTGTTTTTAAGAGTTCGTCTCTTGGAACGTGAGTTTGATTACATTGAATATCAACATATTCCAAGACATTTAAATACATTAGCAGATTCAATTGCTTCTAGTATGATAAATAGACATTTGCAATAATCAAAAGCGGTAAATCAAACAACATTCATATATGTGCACAGATAGCCGGCAAATAGTGATATATCATAGTATAGGAGTGTTTTCAAAAAATATACATCGTCTTCGATCATAGGTTGAAAACACCTTATGATCGGCAAAAATGATAATACAAAAGTCAAAAATATGAGTCTACACGATCATCCCATCACTGATGGTGATCACGATAAGAAACCACTGCTCGGGCTACCCTGCATAGGAACCTCCTAAAAGGTCTTGGAACTCCAATCACATATCTCTGCAACCTGAGAGGAATGTCATCTATGCTCGTCTCTGGAATATCTAGAGTCAAACGCTCTAGATGATGCTCTAAATCAGTCAAAATTTCTGCTGATTGGCCTGCTGGGGCTGGGGCTGGTGCAACTGCAGCTGGTTGTTTTCTGTCATAAGGTTGGAGATGGGCTGGTCGTCGTGGGCCCACATCTGCATTCAAAATTTTTGGTTATTAGTTTTCAAGACGATAAAAAATAAAAAAATTAGGATTTAGCAAACGTTGAAAAATGATTGTACCTGAGTCATCCCACTGTTCCCCTGCTGGGAGAACCATCTCTCGGTCGCCGCGGAAATCTATCCCGGCGTATGGAAAATCCTCTATCACAAAAAGTTGGCGATCCAGCCAACGAAAATATGAAGGAGGAAATCGGACAATCTCAGTACCCTCGATAGCATGACGAGCCATCAATGCGGACCAACGAACCATCCTCGGTTCTCGAAGTCGACCGGCATCAACAACAATACTCTGTGGAGCTAACATAGGGATCCTCTCTAGAGCAAAAGAAACAACGATGGATCCGTATCCAAAGTTATTCAGTTTCCCATTTTTTGCTCTGGTTAGTTGGCCTTTTACATTAGCCAACACAACTTCACACCAGTTAAAGATGGTGCCGCGAAAACAGTCCACAACAATACGCATTTGGGAACCGGTAGCTACATGCAGCGCAGCACTCCCACACAGTTTGGTAACAGTAAAAGCAATAAATTTCAATTCAGGACAGATGATGTGTTTTATATCAATCCGTTTGTCCCTAGGGTTTGCTTGGTCATTGCAGAATTCTAGTTGAAGACTAGAGACAGACTGGTCACTTGGCCTAGTCCCAAACAAAGAAACTTGTTCGCCCCTCTTGGACAAACCAGTCAGAAAATATATATCCTCCAGCTCAATTTCGAGCCGGTGGCCACCAATAATGAAGCACTGGTCCTGCACATTCCATCTATTCACCAACCATGTCAGGAGTTCTACTTGTGCCCTCATGCCTGAGATGGCCCAAAATTTGTACAAACCGCATGGTCTTAATGCTTGCTGTGTAGGAAAATGGAGTATTGTGGCTTCATCCACGTCCTCATGTTCACGTTCTCTCCAAATCAGCATCTTGTTAATCCTACAATGCATAAAAAGACAAGTTAGAACAATCTTATTTGAAAATTTTTGGGAAATAAATGAGAAATGTGAGTTTTAAATTCAAACGCGCGGGTACCGCACCTAGACTTTGTAAACAGTGCGTAGGAACGCACGCGTGCTGTGTATTGGGTGTAGACCCACGACTTTTTTCCATTTAGAAAAAAGTTGGGGTCCGCAGGTCGCGTGTGTCGCACCTGCGGACCCCCACGGGCGAATTTTTAAACCATACTTTTCCCTAAAAATACAATCTAAAGCCTAAAAAACGAATTGTAAATAGATGAAAAGCAAGATTAAGAGGTCGTGGATACCTGGGACTGACGGTTCTCGATTTCATTGGACGGATTTTCCAGAATCTTCGCAGGAACTTTCTTACCCAAAAGCTTTTTATTTTTCACTCTGAACTTGAACAGTAAAAATGAAATTGAAAAAGTCCTTTTTATAACTTTTTTCGAATAGATGAATTTTAATTTGTTTATTTTTGACTTTAAAAAGGTGTATTTTTGAGAGCATTTTTACTTATCTTAAATAGGTATGTGTAATGTTTCAAGTTTTTGTGCAGAAATTGGATTTTTCGGTAAGAATCGATCATTTTTCAACCAGAGTATATTTATCCCTTTTTCGAACTCGTTAAAACTTACGAAAAAGTGAAAACCAGATATATTTTTATCCCTTTTCGAACTCGTTAAAGCTTACGAAAAAGTGAACACCATGAGTACATTTTTATCCCATTTTCGAACTCGTTAAAAATTACGAAAAAGAGAAACCCTGGAGTTCTCTTTTAAGCCCTTTTCAGACTCTCTAAAAATTAAAATATTTCCGAGTACTTGACTATTTGAACTCGTTAAAGTAAATGAACAAACCGTCCTTCTATAGAAGATGTTTACTCCCTTTTCATTTCCAGACTGAAATGGACTATTCACGAAAAATGTATACGTTGGCTAATCATGGTCAATAGAGTTTTCTCCTACATTATTTTATCCTTTTTCGGGCTTGAGAGACTAAATTTACGAAAAAGTATACCCACAGAGTTTTCTTAAGTTTTGCTTTTGATTCCCTAAAATTGAAAAACACCGAGTTTCACCTATACTGGACTCGTTAAAACTTAACAATAAAGGACCCTCGTTCAATTTTAAAACAGAACGAACCACTCTTCAGTGGTTCGACTCAACTAAGTTGGACTCATCCGAAGGATGAGCTTATAATCAAGCAAATGTTATCCCCCTCAAGCTTTTCAAAAATAAAGAGGTACTTGCCAGAAATGGTGGGGGAAAAAAAGAGAAAAATGGGCGTGTTTGTTATATTTTAAATTTTTCGAAAATTCAGTCAACCACTCTTGAACACGACACTTTCGTTCACCTGGGTTGGGAATTCCTTTACCTAACAGTTAATCAAACCATATTGAAAGTCTTCAAATTGTTTCTGGGTATTAGCTTTGGGTTAATTGTCACCAAACCAACTGCAGTGTTGTTATGTGTTCAAGAGGACAGTTCAAATAAACCATTTATCTGCAAAATATCTCTCATCCATTTTGACCATCCATGAGTCAGTCCTTGCCAATATACATTTTCAAAACTTGATCTATGATTTCATGTTGTGTGCTTGCCTACGACGGATCACTTTCTATCGACGACAACTCATTATCTAGGAAGTTGATCTAGAAATTGTCAGTACCTTGAAATTTGCATGCCTCAATGGCAGGTTTCTCGCCTTCGACGACAGGTTACATCATTGACCTTCGATCGAACGATTCCGTCATGTGTTCAACTTCAGCTCATTCATTCACATTTCATGGATTGTACTG